>CACRXK020000299.1:33197-90557 GCA_902702795.2 Paramuricea clavata
CCCCCCCCCCCCGAATTAAAAGGAGCTAGTTTCGCCCCTGTCTGTAAAACGGCGCTGAATACTCTAAATTAAATGGATATAAACCTTGGGTGAAAATGTTCAAGCATAAACGTACATGGATTATGTTACGTTTTGAAAACGGTCTTATTAACGTTTATTTCGAAATGCCCCCCCCCCCATCCGTCGTCACAAATTTTGGGAACTTTAATATAACGAGAAAAAAAAATTGTATTGTCCGCTACGATAAAGGAAGGGTTCCGTATGCCTGTGTGGAAATGGCTAGAAATTCCAAGTTGTTGATAGGCTTGTAGTGTACTCTTGTTACAACAAGCTTATAAATAAGAGTACCTTTGCCCATTACGCCCATTTAGTTCAACGCCGTAGACGAGGGGAAGGGGTGGAGGGGAGGGGTGTCCAAATATTACTATAACACTGTTCTGCGGTTTCTTCAGTTGACGTCATAGTACTAGTATGATGGGCTCAACGAAATCTCTCTGCAGTTCAGATATAGCCTGCGTGACAGGCTCATCTCAAAGATGAGCCTGCAACAATCTCAGGGAAAATCATTATTCAATGAGCCTGCCATGCAGGCTAGTCCAGTTATAAAATTATGCTCTCCCTTTTACGCCAGCATAAAGTTTCTAAATATCAAAATTATACATTGAATTAAAAGCCGTCTCGAAATCTGAGGACACATTTATGAATAACCAGCTAAAAATAATTTATATCTCCTCGCTCCGCCCAAATTCCGAATTTCTGTATCGAAAGAAGTATTGAATACCATTTTCGTATGTTGCCGATGGTCAGCGATGCCCGTGTTGCAAAAAAAATGCTTAGCCAACATCATAACCATAATGATGGAATATTCTAAATCATGTTTCAGTTTCTACAATGCTTCAGCATATCTTTAATTATGGTTTTTTTTAGTCCAAATTCTTGTCCAACTCCTACTTGCCCTATGAACATTATCACAAAGTAGACATTTCTCGCATTTTAATTAAGGATATTTTATTTTCGCGTTGGTTCTTAGATATCTATTCTCCCTCCCCGGTTTCAGTTGCAGGTTTTCCACACAGGGAAAAGTGTCGACAAAAAACTCTTATATTTTGCCCGCAACTAATTCTGCCCGCCAATGTAAAGGTGATGCCTGCGGAGGAACCTATACCGGAACTGGAATCAGTACGTGACCGGGGACCGGAACTACTGGAACATTACAATTTTCTGGTTCATAAACGAAAAAAGTCCGCGAAATTCGGGATTTTTGCGCGAAAACTTTCATTTGTGGCCATAGTTCACCAGTGTAGTTCATATTTATAGGACTTTATATAGTACACTGTTTGTGATTCATATTTCCAAGGTGTTTAAAAACGTTCGTTAGGGAATTCCTATTAATTTACTGTTTCGATCAAACTGCAGCTTGACAGATTTAATATAACACGTCACGTTTCAATCTCGCGAGAAATTGAGTAGACGTGGCATTGTTCAGTTCAGCTCATACAACATGACATGGTGATATGGTAAAATGATGAAAACATGGAATGAAAAAGTACGAATATGCGTTTTATGTTTAATATGGTACTCGATAAGTTCTCTCAACAATATTATTAATAAAAAATTACTCACACAATTTCCACATCCTATTTCATTGTCTTTGATACATTTTCTATCGTCCGCTGTCTATCTTGGCCCGTTTCTGAATTTTTGGAGAGTTCCCAAGCGCCCAAAGATACCGTATAGAACGTTTTTACAGCTGATTGTTCCCTTGGGTTTGGGCAGAATATTTGGATCCGTGTCAGCCCATATTACGATATGGAAAGTTCCTGTCTCATATGCTCATACAGGTATGGCTTCAAGTATTCTGAAATTGGGCAGTCAGTTTAGGTACTGTGTATTTTCATGTGTACTTAGTGTAGTGCCCCATATTGGTGGTGCTAGTAATGCTAGTGCTAGAGAACTGGTGCCTTAAGTTTTTGACATGTTGATGATTGAGAATGACTCCATATACTGGTCTGGTCAGCAATAATATAATTTGATAATGATATTGATGCAAGACCACTGATATTAGCTAACCCTAACTTTAAACATTACGGTACTCTAGGTTTTACAATCCCCAATCCTAACCCCCATAACCCCAACCCTACCCTTAACTCTAATCAGGCCGACATTAATTTTGGATGGTCGGTGCCAGTGTAGGTAGTGATGAAAACAAACAGCTGAGGTTTGAGCTATGGTGTGAGAAAGATTGGATGTTTGAGTGAAGGTTCTTTGATGGGAAGCCACTGACTTCCTGATGGAGGGCCTTTGCTTGAAACATTGAAGTTCTGCTTGTATTTTTCAGGTATAGCTGTATCTCTCTCACAACAAAGCTGGCATTATTTTAAAATAAATAATATTGCAAATTATAATTGGGTCTTTCCAGAAAAGATCCACACTCCCTCTGCCGTCCGGAGGGGGAGGGGAGACAAAATTGTTTCTGATAATAGTAAATGTATTAGGACATCCGAAGGGGGTAGGGGGGTTAACTTCCAATTTCCTCCGTCGGGGTGGTATGGATGTTTTCTGGAATGACCCATTCTACCCAGAACAACAACAGGGTCATTGTTGATAATCACCGGGTTATACCACTAATCTCAACATGTGAAATCAACCTAAGATATGTGACTTAGGAGTATTTTTCTAGCATAAATATAAACTTTGCTCATAGACCTTACATCTTAATTGCTTGTCATGCATAGTTTCAATCTAATTTGATCTCACTGACAAAAAAAGTATAGTTGTTATTACTTAATGAGTAAGGCAAATGAGATGCAGCATTGAATCTAATATTTCATGAAATAACAGCTGATCACCGATCAATGATTGGCAAGAAGTTGTTTATGATCGGCAGAACAGCAATGTTTTTCAATCCAAAAAAGCATGGAAAGCTATGGTGGCTGATTACCATGATCAGGAACTTTGGGAACATTATTTCAAGCCCTGGACATATATATGTCAAGCAAAATCTATCCGCCATCCCAAAAAAGCTAAATCTTATGTACTGTCCCCAAATAATTACTGTAATAATAATAATATTCAACTAGATGATAGAAAGCTTAATCCGCATCCATCTTGAAGGGGATGTAGTTAATGCTTATATATAGCAATTAATAAGACACAAGTTTGGCCTATACTAACCTTATGACTTTTTTCTATTTTTCTTTTACTAAAAACCTTATTGGTGGATCTGATTTGGAAAATTTAATATTCTGCATTAACTGCAACAGTAAAGGTATTGTTAGTACATTAGTCATTTGCATGCAGTAGACATGTATATTTACAATGTTAACCCATTGAGTGGCAGTGCTCTCCACATGACGAGTAAAATTGTCTGCCATTAGACACTAGTAAAATAATAATTAAAGTGGGGAGCATTAGGGTGCATTAATTGCCACTCAAAAGGGTTAACTACTAGACATACTCTATAAGGTCAATACTCTTTTTAACAATACAGTAACTGTACATTTACAAGAAATATTTACAATCAACAACACAGTATATAGGTAGCAAATTAAAATACAGATGTCTGTAAATATCCCTTAATTCACAATTTCACAGACCTACAGTTAAGCATCATGATTTTAATTGTGCATTTGTTCTGTTGTATATCATACGGTCATTTTAATTATTCATCTGTATATCATACATTGAATGCCGTATATCATACAATGAAGTTTATCGGTTTACATGAAGTATTATAGATTAATGGCATTTGCTATAGTTTGTGACATTATACTGGGTATACTATTGATTTTGTTTTTGCTAGAAAATGAACAAGGAAACCATCTTAAATAAGTATGGTACAGGTATAAATAACAATTGTTTCATCATTTTTTACCATTGAATTTATGTTTTAGGGAATGATGCCGATTTTCACAGTGATATTGTCCAGACTAATTGTGGGAGAGAAACATACATGGAAGGTAAGTTTTTAGCAGCAAAATGTTCCAACACATTCAGGTGGCCATGGCATTCCAGCTACCTGACCCTAAGAATCTTGATGATTGGAACACTTTTCATAAATAGATTTCCCCATTCCATCCATGGCAGGCCATATTGGTGATGTTTCATCAAAAGCCTTTTGAAGGGATCAACTGGCCATGGAGTATTTGGATACAAGTTGTCAGTTTTCAATATATTTTATATCATATTGGTTATAAAGTTGCTGTTTCATCATCTTCTCATCTATCAGTAAACTTAAAGATATTGTATCAGATATTGACTAATTAAAGACAGGGGAATATCTGCAGTGCAGTTACCCCATTCGGAATTTCATAGTTGATGTATATAAACCTGTACAGTATCTCTAAAGTCAATGACGGCTAAAATGCAAGGAGAACAATAGAACAAGGTGAATATTAGATTTAATCAAGGAGAAC
Source organism: Paramuricea clavata (assembly GCA_902702795.2). Classification (NCBI taxonomy): domain Eukaryota; kingdom Metazoa; phylum Cnidaria; class Anthozoa; order Malacalcyonacea; family Plexauridae; genus Paramuricea; species Paramuricea clavata. The sequence goes on from CACRXK020000299.1 coordinate 37,613, forward strand.
AATAGAACAAGTTGAATATTAGATTTAATCAAGGAGAACAATAGAACAAGTTGAATATTAGATTTAATCAAGGAGACAATAGAACAAGTTGAATATTAGATTTAATCAAAGGAGAACAATAGAACAAGGTGAATATTAGATTTAATAAGAGAGAACAATAGAACAAGGTGAATATTAGTTTTAATCAAGGAGAACAATAGAACAAGGTGAATATTAAATTTAATCAAGGAGAACAATAGAACAAGGTGAATATTAGATTTAATCAAGGAGAACAATAGAACAAGGTGAATATTAGATTTAATCCAGGAGAACAATAGAACAAGGTGAATATTAGATTTAATCAAGGAGAACAATAGAACAAGGTGAATATTAGATTTAATTAAAAGTGATCGTTGCTTGAATTTGCTTCAGCCCCTGCATTTTGATTTATTTTTCTTTATTCCAATTTCCCCACACCTAGAAAAATTACCGTGTTTTTATATAATAATTAATTTCTTCAGGTGTATTTTTCACTCATTCCAATCATATGCGGTGTTACAATTGCAACAATGACAGAAATTTCATTTCATATTGTTGGACTCATAAGTGCTCTGATGTCTACTATTTGTTTTGCATTACAAAATATTTATTCAAAAAAGGTACGTCGATATGGTAATATTTTATTTCGAAGATATTAACTCGTTAAGCGGCATTGTGCCCGTTTGCGTCTTGGAATTGGCAAGAAGGTTATATAGGGGCATTGTGCTCGTTAGCATGTGCACGGCCACGGGAGTTTTCTTGGGGAGAGCGTCTGTGAATCGGATTAGCATTCCTTTTGCAGGGCACGTGGATTATGCCGGTGGATCTTCCACGAATTTAATTGTGGATAGACTTCTGATTGTCCATAACTAGTATAAATTGTAAAATATCACGTAAACAATACCTTCACGCCTGCATATTTAAATAGATTTCCATCGCTTTTTTAATAAACTCCGTGTATAAAACAAGAAATAGTGGAGGCTAATGTACTGAAAACATTTAGTACAGATTGAAAAATAATATGAATACCGCGTTCAACTGAAAACGCATGCGCGAGTCTACGAAAATGCCGGGGAAAATGTCTGCCAAAATAACAGGAGTCAATACGGAAAACGAAAAGCGTTTACTATAAGGAAACGCCAAAGGCATAATCGGCTCAGGAATTAATTTCATCGCTTTTTCCTTGCAACAAGAAGACTGAAGTTATACTGAGTTTACATTCTCGTAATTTACTTTATACTATTCCCAGTCTTTTGACTATGTTGGACCGCGGTGTTGATTCACAGACGTTCTCCCTATGGCTATGCGCCCGAGAGAATAATTGCTTGAGTATTTCACATCCGTCTATTATATACCCTTCACTTTACATGGAGTATATATTAGATTGGTATTTCCTGTAGTTCGTTATTACAGTAATAAGCGCCTGGATACTGATGTGGTGCTGTTACCAAAACTATGGATGCATCCTCCCTCCCGAAAAAGCACATTATGTTTTCACGTCAAAATATCGAGGAGTGTACCTACAGTACATTCCTGATGCAGTGAAACCGACATGTTGGTTATGGCGATGTCTGATTGGTCAGCAAAAGCTTCTGCTGAGACGACTGTGCTGATAATACTGTAGTTTGATTTTTTTTAACACTAATGGGCGTAGGAGTGTACTCTTTTCGTATTCCGGAATGTTTTGACACAAAAGGAAGGATTCCGAAGGAAGAAGAAGCGTCCTTTTAAGCTAGAGGCAGCATCCACGGTTTTGGTAATATATACATGCTATACCTGTATGCTCATTGAATGGCATTGCGTTATTTATAAATACGAAAGTTGTAGTAAAATATCTGTCCAGTCGTTCAATTGTGTAAGTTCAAATGACCGCGTGGCTCAGTTGGCAGAGCATTGGACTAGTATTCCAAAGGTCGTAGGTTCGAATCCCACCGTGGCCAGGCATATTTTTCAAGCCTGCCCGGTGTGGATATATACACTCAGAGTAACATCACAAGCATCTTATTCACCTGAGTACATCACACCAACACAGCAAATATCATGCTACTCAAGTTACAACGTCCAGTACTGGGTCTGGGGAATATACTGTAATACTGATGAGTATTTATCAAATATCTAAAAACCGCTCAGCGGAAGGTCGCGATAGTCTAAAATCTGTCAGCGAAAGTCTACAGTATATAAGTCTATTCGGTTTCAAATGATTTCAAATGGTTCTATTCTTTTCAGGTTTTAGAAAGTTTAGAAATGAATCATCTCAGACTATTACTAGAAATTTCAAAAGTTTCCGTTATATCTCTTATTCCATTTTGGATTTATTATGATTACGTCGATGTCATGAAAATGACAAATCTAGTAAGTATGCTTTATATATATACATTACTTGTTAATTTCGATATATACGTGCAGTACTCATGCAAAAGGAGTGGAGGAGTTATATAGACAAATTGAACTACAGTAATAACATTTCAATGCTCATGTTCATGTATATATCGAGGTTTTTGCATTCCTCCAATTCCTACTACATTTTGCTTAGCTAGTGTTTGTGTTTACTTTCAGAATGATGAAAAGAATACCGATGCATTTTGGGTTGTGGGATCCCTGCTGGTCAGTGGTATTCTGAACTTCGCCCAAAGCATGGTTTCATTTACCGTTCTTAGTCTTGTCTCTCCATTAAGTTATTCAGTTTGTACAGCTGCAAAGAGAATTTTAGTTATTACGGTTTCATTATTGGTTCTCAAGAATCCAGTAACTATTGTAAATATTTATGGAATGATGGTAGCCATTCTTGGTGTATTATTTTATAATAAGGTAAGTGGATTGGGACGTCCTCTAGCATGGTTATAAATAAACACCAAAAATTTTGAGATGGACGTGGTATTTCTGCAAAAGCAGCTCAGTCAATGCAGTGCATATAAACCTAACCGATCAAACTAGAGAACTTGTTTTGTTCCACATAATTTTATTTTCCAGTGATATATGTATTACTTATTAAGTACTGTACCTTATCAAATATATTCCGTAGGGCGCCTCTTTTCATAGGGCGCCAAAAGCTGTATGCTGGGTGTACTAGCTGTAATTATCCATACAGTACCGCTGACCATTATGAACTTTCAAATTACCCTGTGCAGGCAATTCGGTGGCAAACGGCTGAACTACGCAATGTGTTACCCATGAAGGTGGTAACAGGGATCGTGGGGGGATAATTGATAATTCCGCAGTCTCGCTACGGACTCATGTGAAAAGAGTCAGTCAACGCTCTGCCGAAAGTCGTGGGTTTTCTCCGGCTGCTCCGGTTTCCTCCAACAGGGAAAGTTGACAGGGTAGGTTAGGATAAACACAGTTGAGAAAATAATACAACAACTGTTGTAAAGATAAAATAATCTAGGCTAAGTATATAATTAGGTAAGCTTATGATACTTGATGTAAAGCACAATTGATCATATCCATGCACATATAAATATGCGCTATAGAAATGCTAATCGTAATCATGTGCAGAGGATGCTTCTATAATAGAGTTTCCACAAACTCTTTAAGTAATCCTTTCCTAGTTGAAAGGGTGGATCCTTGCTCTTTATGCTGCTCTTTTACCATCACAACAGCTACAGTATATGTTAAGTATAGGTTATTTTGAGGCAACGAGGGGATATGTGATTTATTCAAGAATAAACACATATCCCCGAGGTGCCTCAAAATGACGTACTTATTTTTCACATTGCACGAGGTCGCGTTAATGAGTCGGAATAGAAATAATTCTTAATGCCATATTGCCTTCGTGATGTTGTTTTTTTCTCATTTTTTGTGCTGCAAAGACACTACAGGTTGAGGGGAATATTGAATATATTCCCCGATAAGAACAAAGGAAACCGAGCAATGTGAAAAATAATCTCCAATAAACCTATTCTTTTGTATTTTAATTTTAACAGAATTTAAATATGAGTTCTTGTTTCTAGGCGAAACTTGATGCCCGAAGATCAAAACAACTACCATTGCCAGTGACAACAAACAAACGTTCTAAGTTATATTTAAATGGAAATATACACGAATATTAAAATGTATAGTGTGGTAAATATAGTATCTCAGACTCATGAATAAATTATCGTAGAGTTGTATTAAAACTTTTAGATAAAGACATAAATGAGAGCATAGAGTAAAGAATTGTGTATAAATTACTCATCAACCAAGGTTAGAAGAAAACCATTTTTATTTAATTATTCCACTTCTATATTTTGTATGGACGTTGGCTGCTCGCAAATTGAAATAAAGATGGCGGTTAATGAAGAAACACTGAAATGCTTTCTGTCCCCATGGAAACAACCATAATTATTCCCTGGGGAGACAAAAATAGTAAGTCAATATATCTATATGAATCGGGGCAAGCAAGTTTTCTTCGCCTTTCTTTCTATTTAAAATGTTGTTGCATTGTTATATAATGGCGTGCACCCGCTGCACCGAGCATAACGTAGTGCCTGACTTAATTCGTACTTGCATGGGGGCAGTACACATGAATTTTTGAAATTTATCTGTGAACAAATTATATTTTCATTATGTCCATAACTCAATTATTTACGAAGTTTCAGTATTGGTTTTATTTATACTCTTATATATAGTTTTACTCCTACACTGTAAGTACATGTACATCCGTTAATTTTGCATTATCGCAGAAATTTTCTATAACTGTTCCTTAATGTCGATACTTTTGCTGCATATAGTTATCATTTGACAGTTACCTTCATTCCACGAGTTGATGATAGGCCTACAAACCGATTCTATATACTGTAATATGGTTTCCTAGCCTGCAGGATATAGTATTTGTGTTGTCACAGGTTCTGTTTGCTGCCTGCATGTTTGGGGAATATGATAACGAATTGTTTTGCTTTGGCAACTGCACCACTTACATTATTCCTAACGGCTCATGATAAATTGATGATTGTATAATACTGGAGCACGTCATTGCTTTCGATACTACAAGTGTAGTATCATTACATTTCAGCTAATTCTGAGCAATCGTGAGATGAATTGACGATATCCAATCCTGTATTTGTTTTTTTTTGCGTTGCATGCATGCATACGTATTGTTTTATGTTAAATATCAACCTTTAGTTACTTTTACATTGCCTTGCATGTTTTTCATTACTTTTTATAGTTTTAATACTATACAATCTACATATATATAATGACATTTCAGTTATTTCTGAACAATCCTAAGATTAATTTACGATATGCAACTCTGTATTCCTTGTTTCGTGCGCTGTATATTTAATTTGATTTAATTTAATTTGATTTGTCACAATTCATTTACATACAAACAAGATTACTGACACTAGTATAGAACATGCAAAAATACAACATAGGTGTGACTGGAGAGAGGAACAGGACTTGCGTCCCAATTGACACCTAACTCCTAATAAATGACTATACATCTACCAAACACATTACAATTGAATAGGAAACCATGCCATAGGATATTATAAAGTTAAGAACAGCCAGGAGGGCTGTAAAATAGCAGTCGTTCTTTATACATTTTACGTAGTCTGGAACTGAATACAGATATTGATGTACAACTCTTAAGTTGCGATGAGAGGCTGTTCCACAGATTTGCTGACCTTACAAAAAACGAATTCCTGAAGTAGTCCTGCTTATGTTTGGTAATAAAATAGAAATTATTTTCGTCGTAATGACGTGATTTATAGCCTGGATCATAGGTACGTAAATAATTATTCACATCCATAGGTATGAGTCTATTTTTTGATTTGTAAAACAATTGCAAGTCCAAGATTTCTCTGCGGAATTCGAGTGGAAGGAGGTTCGTTTTTATCAGTCTTTCTTGATAGGACATATTTTTGGGATAGTTCAAGATAAACTTAGTCGCTCGTCGCTGAATATTCTCGATTAGTGACCGGTTGACAGTGCTAGGTGACCACACATTACTAGCGTATTCCAACTTAGGCCTAACGAGAGAGCAGTACAGTAGTCTTCTTGTGGCGCAGTAATTTATGTCTCTGCAGATTCTTTTGATGAGTCCAAGAGTTTTGTTGGCTTTCGCTGCAGTGACTTCGATTTGCTTTGACCAAGAAAGATTACTGGAAACAGTGATACCGAGGTCCTTGATATTTGTGACTTGTTCAAGTAACTGACCATCGAGGTTGTACTGGTGTTTGTTCGCTAATTTCTTTCTCGAGATGTGCATGACTTTACATTTCTTTGGGTTGAATTTCATTTTCATATCAACGCTCCATTTGAGAAGGTTGTTAAGGTTGTCTTGGAGAGAACTACAAGAAGTAGGAAGATGAAGAGATGTGAAAAGTTTGGAGTCGTCAGCGAAGAGTGCGAGCGTTGATTCAGCCTGAATGTAATCTTGGACGTCGTTGCAATAAACAAGAAACAGTAGCGGACCAAGTATAGAGCCTTGCGGCACACCAGACGTAACCGGAAGCCAGTCAGAACAGACACCATGAAGAACAACTCGTTGTCGCCTATCACTGAGGTAGCTTTTATACCAAGATAGGAGAGACCCACTGATCCCAGAATTCTCAAGTTTCTGCAAGAGCAAATTATGTGGTACTCTGTCAAAAGCTTTTGACAGATCGAGGTATATGGCATCAACTTCTTTACCACTAACAACAGATTCCATGATGTCTTGGTATACCTCCAACAGTTGTGTTGTTGTTGATTTACCCCTGACGATTTACCCTATTTATCCATATTAATGGATTCATTACAGAATTTGCACCCGCGAGCATTGTAACTGACGTTTTTACACTAATGGGTATACAAAAATTTTGACAAACACGGTTTAGTATTGATATTACTATTCGAGGAAATAAACATGCAAGCAACACACCAAGAACAATAGCAAATGTTTTTATCATCTTCATCTGTTGTAAATGTTCTCTCCGTCCTGTGGCGTTTTTAGCAGTTTCTGTACCTTCAACCGGTTCTTGGGCTGTACAATTTTCTCTTATTTTTCGTCTCTGAATTTTCACTACATTGTAGATTTTATAGTTCAACAAGAAAACTCCACCAAATGGTATGTAGAAATGAAAAATGGGCAGGATCTTTCCAAAAGATCCATTCTTCATTATACAATAAAGTGTCCCTTCCGGTGCTTTTTCAATGTTGAAAAAGATATCATTTGCATTCACGATTGCTAAAAGCCACATTACTGCTAACAAAATGTAAGTTCTTTTCCAAGTGATTATGCTTGGGTATTTCAACGGTTTTGTGATGAATAAACATCTATCCATAGTTATAGCCAGAAGGTTTGCAATAGATAGCGCAATGCTTGTATACGAACTGGTAATACGAATTTGGCAAATCAATATGCGAGTATTTTCTTTCTCAGTCAGTACTGATATGAACTCGAATATCCAGGGAGGAAAGTAAGTGACACAGACAAGGATATCAGAAACTGCTAAATTTACCAAGAAATATGTTGTTGGAGTTTTCGACTGATTCATGAAGATGTTGTAAACAATTACTCCGACATTCCCTAGAATGCCAACAATGATGCACAGACTGGCAAAAAGAATAAGTGCTATGAAAAATTCTGCAGGTGGAAGGTGTTCAGCAGTTGTGTTTGTTAATTCACGCATTCTATATTGACTACGTAAACTTCAATAACAGTTTTCTCTCGACGGGAGTGTTCTGTGTTGTATAACAGTTAACGAAGCCAGGTTTTTGTTCCTTCAATATCCAAGCGAGCGAGCTGGAACATTTTATGTTTTTATCCCCCAATGCGCATTTTCAAATATACAGAATTGGTTTTTAATAACTATATTCTGCACACACATTTCTATTAATGACGATCTCAAGTGGTTTATGCTTTGATAATAAATATTAATATCAATTTCATAAGAGTTACTCATTAAAAACAAATTTATTATGAAAAGCAACAATTAGGGTGGCGGCAGATGATATGAGACATGCACATGCAGTTACATGCAGATTGACGTTGACGGCAGACCGCAAATGGCAAATTTCGAGTCGTATTTCGAAGTAAACTGTTATAGCTGTTCGAAGTTAGGACAATTTTTGCATTAAAATTGAAGCATGAATTAAGTTCTTAGCTTTTGAAAACTTGTAAAACTCACCTTCACATAGGCTACGATTTGAAGTTTGCCGTTATAGTTGTCTGCCGTATTACATAAACGTTCATTTTCTCCTCTTAATTGTTGCATGCATGCAGCCTGCAGGTACTGTATAATAATACGTGTAAATAGTAATAACTGCTCAATGTTTTCATTTATTTATATATGGTAATATTTTCAGTGATCAGTTGGAGAGCAAGACTAGTAAACTCCCAACCTAACCAGGCTGGCAATCTCCTTGAAATGAAGGAGTTATAACTAAAATTACTGTAATTATTCTAAAATATCTCTATACCCTTCTTGAAATGTTCTGTTCATGGTCTATTAATATCGTCTAAATATAGTCTTTTCAATCTACCTAGCCTACAATCCTTGAAAACGTAAAGGAATCCTGAATTGAAAATGTCTAAGAAATCGAGTTAGAATCAGATGCATGTCAGAATTACAAGCCTTCTATAATTGTAAAGAACGGTCAAATTGTTGAATGGAACACAAAACGTTTAAATTTGGGCTTCAAACCTATCTGACCGGAAAATTTGGATAAAATTAGAGAACATTTTCGCTAGATATTTCAGAAACATAGACTTGCATGCAGATCTTTCCATTGATACAGAGACCAAAATTCGGATCTGACCGGTCAGGCTGTTAAATGGAAAGCGCCCTAAGATATTAATAAAAAATTAACATTTACAGAAATGTTTCTATTATGTTTCTGAATGTTTATATTAAAAAACACGTTTTCCCAAATCTTAAAAGTCTTTTGTATAAATTCACCTATAGAATTACAGCTTTTGACGCCTGAAATACATTTTTGACACTGTATTTTAACGAAACTGCTCTTCTTTCAGCTATCAGAATTTTTTCATGTATATCGATACTATTTATCGATATTATATAATACAAGGTATAAGTTTAATTAAAAGGTAATATTTCGCTTATAAAACTTGCATCATCCGACCATGCTTTATTGATATATTATACTTGATCAGATTTAATAAAAGTATAACTAATGAAGACGTTGCAGTATTTCTTTAGTGTTTTAAGTTAACATCCGGATGTCATGCACCTGCGTTTCCATGCAAATTCATTCTCAATTAACTTGCCCAAAATCCATGCATCAGTATATATATATCCACAGTGAGCACAGTTGATCATTTCTATTGAGTGCGTGCATTGGGATTGTCAATGAGTGTAGGTGATAAAAGTCTTCCACAAACAAAACTATTATATTAAAAGTCTTCCAGTTGTTGTCAAGAAGGAAAAATCAATGAGCGAAACAAATTCAGCTGATGAACACTTTCCATCCGCAGGATTTTTCATTGCACTCATTTGCTTTGACTGTTTGTGCGTCATTGTTGGCATGTTGGGAAATGTCGGAGTAATAGTTTATAACATCTTCAGGAATCACTCGAAAACTCCAACAACATATTTTGTGATGAATTTGGCAATTTCTGATATCCTTGTCTGTCTCACTTTCTTTCCTCCCTGGATATTCGAGTTCATATCAATATTGACTGATAAAGAAAATAACCACAAATTGATTTGTAAAATTGCTCTGACCAGTTCATGTACAAGCATTGCACTATCTATAGCAAACCTGCTGGCTATAACTATAGATAGATGTTTATTCATCACAAAACCATTGAAATATTCCAGAATAATGACATGGAACAGAACCTACATTTTCTTGACTGTAATGTGGCTTTTAGCAATCGTGAATGCAAATCTTGTGTATTATAACATGGAAGAAGTAAGCGGACGGAGGCTTTCTTGTATGATGAAAAATAAATATTTAGGAAAGATACAAACCATCTTTAACATTTATATACCATTGGTTGGATTTTTCATCTTGAACTATAAAATCTACAAAGTAGCGAAAATCCAGAGAAGAAAAATAAGAGGAGAAAGTTTTACGGCTGAAGAACCAGGAGCAACAGGAACTACTCAAGATGCCGCGAGACGGAGAGATCATTTACAACAAATGAAGATGATAAAAACATTTGCTATTGTTCTTTTTGTATTAGTTTTCTTTATGTTTCCTAGAGTAATAATATCACTGGTACAACAATATGTTTGCAAAGAGGTTTGTATCTCCGTCAGTGTTACAATGTTTTTTACAATGCTGATGGGTGCAAATTCTGTAATGAATCCAATAATATACAGCGCACGAAACAAAGAATACAGGATTATATATCGTCAATTTATTCCAAGAATGTTCAGAAAAAATTTGAGTGAAATGTAGACATTTTCAACAAGAAATGATTTTCTTATAATCAATTTAAGAACGTAAACTGGCTATATATATATATATATATATATATATATATATATATATATATATATATATATATATATATATATATATATATATATATATATATATATATAGGAATTATTCGAATATATATAGACTATATAGTGACAACCTTTTGAGGTAAAATTAACTACAGTATGTATATGTATATGTTAGAGCAAATTTCATTGAGATATATAGTAATTTTTCAGCAGTGAATATTTTATAAATTTTGATGTACAAATGATTAATTTGCATATATACATACATAAATTATACGTTTCCCAGGGAGTTTCTAGGTAAAGGGAACAAGGCGTATTTTGCAATGGGAACAAGAGAATAAAGTAAAAAAGATAACATAGGGACAAGGCAATATGGTGAAGTCTTTGTGGGGGTCAAGGGAGCAAAGGAAAAATTTAAAATGAACACAGACCCCCTGGGAGATCCTCGTGTCTTGGATCGGAATACTGCATGCACATCTCTCCCCATGCATCCTCGATAATGTTTGTTCTTATTCTGCTTGTGTTTCATCTTCAAATGTTGAAATGTTCAGATCTTTTGAGTTGTGGTTTTGGTGGTTTTGGTGATGATGGATTTGGCTGTTCTTGTATGGTTTCGTTTGTTAGTAGTTGATATGGGTGCGACATTTTCAGTGGCAAGTGTATCTGGGTTTGTGGTCATTCGTGGTGTCGGGTTTCGAGATGGGCTGGCTTTCCTCCATTTCTGTATTTTTTAACTTCGCGGTTACTGGTCAGCTCCTTTCTGTATGAATGGGTGTAAATTTGCTTGCATCTCTCATGTTTGTTCGTCGATCTTCAATTCTCTTTGCTGTAATCTGTGAGCCTTTCGTCTCGGTAATAACGTACACGCATGCTTCGTACAATGTTTGAATTTCGTGTTTGTTTCTTGGCGTGTGTCGTTGCCTTGTGTCGTTTGTCGTGGTGTTCTATGCATTTTCTCTTGTAGTGCGAGTCGTGTTCTTATTTTGTCTTGTCGTGCTCTTGGGTTTCGGGTGGGGATCGAGTGGTCCAACTGTGCCCTCACGTCTCGCTTCATGAATAACAGTTTCTGAATAGCTAGGGTGCAGAGAAGTCTGTTACTGGCTGTGGAGTATTTTGGTACGCTTCTAGCATGTAGTAGAGTCGATGCTGTCTTGCTTCGATATAGCCATTATCTTGTTGATGAGCTTATTAAATCTTTCCATCTAATTGGTTACTTCGAACGATGTGGTGGTGAATTCTAGCTTGTGGTAACGGGAGTACTGATCTGTAACAACGAAGGCTTACTTTCCATTTTGAAATGGACCACAAAAACGACTTTTACGACTGATCATGGTCTGGTTAGTAGTTCCGTCATCTTTGAAGGTTCTGGGGGTTTACTAGGAGGGGTTTAGTGTTTTGTGTTTGTTGAAATTTGGTATTCAAAATAAAAAGACAAGCAGAAACTCGACGTTTCGAGCGAAGACCCTTCGTCAAGAGTTAGTGGCGTTAGTAGAGTTAGTTTGGCTGCTAACTCTTGACGAAGGGCCTTCGCTCGAAACGTCGAGTTTCTGCTTGTTTTTTAAGGTAGTAATATAACCACTCAGCACAGCATTTTCACATTGGTACTACCTACACTGGTACAGACAGTTTTAGTATTCAAATTAAAGCATCTTCAGGCTAGAAGTCGTGAATTCCGCTGTCAGGATCTCTCCCTCGACTTGGGAATATATATTTTAGTAGTTACCATCCATTGTCGGCCGGTTGCATTAGCGCATGTGCATAACCTACGATACCGTTGATCGCATAAGTTTTTACATAGCTCAGTGTTCTCCTCTACTCGGATGTAAATAGCCGGGCGGTCAGCGCCATATATGCAAATTATTCCCAAACTTATTGAAAGCTTGACCCTCAATCTCTGACCCTCAATAAGAAACAAATTCATTGAAAAAAACTTACATTTATTATACATATTAATGGTTAATAGATATTTCGTGTTAGAATGATATAATAATTATACTATATAAGTATATTTTATGTTAGAGTGATATATTATACAGTATTTTACGCAGTTATTGGTACATTTCTAGTTTTTCACGAAGCTGCTCTTTATTAGCACCAGTCACTTGGTCGATCTAAACATTGAAAAGCATAACCCAAGTTAAGTATTCAGTTGGTATTAAGTATTATAAGGAGCAAATTCACAAGATATTTCTAGGAACAAACAGGGATAATGTGATATGGAAACGACGGATATCATGCGCATGCGCAGCCGCCTAGCTAGCCCTGTGTAGCTGTGGGCTATCTATACATATCAGTGATTTCACGGTTCATATTACCATTTGTCCGAGTTTGTAAAATCTGAAAACAGGCATGACTGTTACTCCTTCATTTTCTGCTATATCCTAAAAATCAGAAAATGCATTGACATTGTTCAGAATTTATCTCTAGTTTGTATTCTTAGCTTGTTTAACAAGGCCATATGTTGGTGAAGGATTTAATTAAGACGACTAACATTATCCGTTTTATATTGGGTTTTTTTTATATATTACGTGGAGCTTTTGTAATTGGGCCGGGTTTCCCTCCCACATCACATATATATGGCCAATGTATTATTACTGATTTCATGGAATTGATATTGCACCCATTCCGTGATGTATATTTGGAGTATGATGTAAAACTTTTCACAATATCAACAAATGTCAAACGATTTTCAAATGATTTTTGCCATGGAGGCCCGTGTTTGAGCAACTGATACTTTCGGCTAGGTTATACCCATGGTCCCAAACCTTCAACAATTCAGGCTACGCATTCAAACCGAAAATTAGAACCACGTTGGAAATAACACAAAACAAATAAAATATGCTAAGTCAAGGGAGAACTGTAACTCTTCTTATACCTTCAATTTTTAGCGGTAGTCAAATTGTTTTGCTATTTAGTATATATTATATACTAAGGACCATGCACTCATTGTCATGCATTTAGCACCTGAGGAGCTTTAACAAAAACGAAAACGTTTGTGCGTAAAATGAGTGGATAACTTTATGGTGTTCTTCATCCTTGCAACTAGAACTTTTTTCTATAAATTCTACTTGAGTCTTATATCACTCAGTGTGTCGAGGCTAGTTCTTCTTTGCAAATTCTTATATTGTATACCATGCACCATTGTTGCACGTTTAAACTTAAAGGTATATATATTAAAGAAAATGTTCAGAATCAACAGCTTCCCCAAAACTCAGAAGATCGGTATGCAATAATTACAACCGTGCAGATTTTCAAGAAATGAACCGAACGTTTAAAGTGATTGAATTCGAATTTATTAATGGTAACTTGACATTGGACATCAACCATACTGAACTAGATTTTATTGCCGAAAGAAACTTTTTATGCCATAGCTGATAAATGTATTCCAGGAAAGACGGTCAAAGGAAGGTCCATGCACCTGGTTGCACGACTGGTCACATTTTATCGCTAACTAAAAAAAAGGGAAAAAAAACACTGCGACGAAAAATCCAACACACAAATTCTAACTTGGAAAAGGTTAATGAAAAAGGTCGTGAAAATATCTTTTGTTTTACAGGCGAAATTCTGCCCTCAAACCCAAATTAAAACTCTTCTGGTCGTTTTTAAAACCAACCACCAAATCCAGTCGTATTCCACAGCAACATACTCCCCGTGCAAGTTAAATTTCAACATACAAAAGCAAGCTGCCAACATTTTCAATTGATATTTCAACTAAATATAGTTTTAGAAGAAGCTGATGAAAATACAAAATTACAGATCAGTTTCTCTTATGTGCGTTGCCAAAGTTTTAGAACGTAGTTGCCATAGTTGTTTGATGGGTCATATTGAGAAAATAATCGTTGCACAGCATGGTCTTATGAGAAGGATAATCGTGCATAGGCTAGCTCCTCTCTGTCCTTTATCATACTAGTCCAAACCTTATACGATTGTTTTAAATTGACAGCATAACTTTGGAATTGTGGACCATAAACTTCTTCTAAACTGTCTATTTGGATCTACAGGCAATATTTTAAAATGGTTTAATTTAGCAGGACAATAACAGCGTGTATACTCAATCCTGAGATTTCGGAGACGCTTCCAGTCTCTTCCGGTGTTCCTCAAGGATTAATACTTGGAATAACTTTTTCTGGTGTACATAAACGGCCTTCCTTAAATCAGTAACCTGACTTTCTGTTGTCTTTTGACGACACAAAGTGTTTTCAGTTGTTGAATCTTTGGGCAACGCCCGTTCTTGAAACCAACGCCAGAAACGTAGAGAGATGGTAAAGTTGGATGCTCAAAGTTGGATGCTCCAAAGTTGGATGCTCCAAAGTTGGATGCTCCAAAGTTGGATGCTTAACGCCCAAAAGTGAACACGCTACTTGTTGAATTTGAGAAGTACCAGTTGCTCAGACACAGGCAATTACGACAATAATCAGTTTTCCATAATGTGTGATATTCAAAAATTTTTATAATGCAATATACATTCCATATATAAATTAATTACTCCTTAGTGTACTCTAAAATCCTTTAAAATCTGAATTTTCACACACACGTGATTCAAACAGACAGTACAAATTTCATAAACATATATTACTTGAACCCAACTTGATCTTGTACGTAGCTCAGTCGGTAGAGTATTAAACTAGCAAACCAAAGGTCATGGGTCACGGGTTAGATTTCCACTGCAGTCAAACAAAATTTTCAGATTGCCCGGTGTGAACACACCCAAAGAGCATCATCTTAAATATACTCAGAGAGCATCATCTCAAATATAACTTCACTTGAGTACATAACACCACAAACAAAATACTACATGCTGTACATTGTACAATACAAATAACATCATTACGTACCTCATGCTCATCAACATCGACAGAAGCAAACTTGACCTTTTTAAATTCTTTTGAAAACCGCTATAAATATAAAGTATGACGGTAAAACGTTACTACTGTGAAAATGTTACTACTGTAGTGGTCAAATTAATATGATGTCATTTTCGCATCATGTGTAATTAACCTCGAAATCGCAGGCCTTCTCTGGCCTCTGATTTCAAACTTTTTTTATTTGAAACCAAGTGATGTGTCGTATAATCAGTTCAGTTCAGAATACAATCTGCGCAAAAAGGCAAGTTACGACCTTAGACTTTGATTTTGCTTCTGGACATTTTTGAGACTATTTTTATGACGATCGTCATAAAAATTCGCAACGATTTAGAGAGAAGTGGAGATGTTCTTGCAGCAAGAAAAAAGCGCGGAATCTTATTGGTTAAAAATTTGGCGATCATCTGGCGCTCGACGAAAAGTAGGATTGACTCTTGGGATTGACTTTAAGTAGAAGACAATCCTACTTTTCGTCGAGCGCTAGACGATCGCTCTTCGAACATTTTTTCCAATTGACAATTGCACATGTGTCGTCGCTAACTGTTTTGACGATCGTCTCAAAAATCGTCTAGTGGAGATCCGCCTTAAGGCTCTTTTCCACTCATTGCAAAAAAACAACTCGCAAGCTCGCTGCGAGTGCTTGCATCTAAACTGTCGAGCATTGTGATTGGATTAAAGGAGTCGCAGTGAGCTTGTGAATTATATTACTATACCTGAAATAAAGCTGCTGTCCTGAGTGGTTATATTACTACCTGTAATAAACAAGCAGAAACTCGACGTTTCGAGCGAAGGCCCTTCGTCAAGAGTTAGTAGCTTTCGCTCGAAACGTCGAGTTTCTGCTTGTTTATTTCAGGCAGTAATATAACCACTCAACACAGCAATTTCACATTGGTACTATACCCACACTGGTACAGACAGTCTTATTGTAACGCTTAGTACTGTATGTTGTTTTTGTATCGCTGTGGACTTGAAATAAATATTTAATAAACTAGTGACGTCTCCCTCCAATGTCTTATTTAGCAGTGTCAATATTGACACTGTTAAAAGGTAATTTATTAAGACATATACATTTTTCTCCAATTGCCTTCACTATGCAGGAAATGCTGTTTCAGAGCCTCAAAATTCATTTTTCCTGGGGTAGTATGTCCCTGGATCCCCTAAAATTGTGACACACAAATTGTTAAGTTGCAACTCCAAAATAAAATCCTGGCGGTGTCACTGGGATTACCTAAGTTCGCAAACTGAGCATCCAACTCGAAAGCTTCTCAGCTACTTTGGCCACTGTACACGATATAATACCATAATTAACTCCCTTTTTTTCCCCCTTCCATTATGATTTTTTTGTGATGTAATTAATGTCTAACTATATCTTTTGTAAACGTGTGAAATAAAATTGATTTGATTTGATTTAAGGATGGAATAAGTGTATCAGTGCTATACTTGCCTTGTATACAGGAGCAATTTGTCTGCATGGACCACACCAGTCTGCATAGAAATCCACCACTATCAAGCCGTCAGATGTGCTTGAAACCAGGTCGTCATACTCTTTCTAGGTTTTTTAATTAAAAGATAAATATTTTTAACTATCACCTGCAGCTAGTAAGGGTAAAGGAATTGGATGTTTATTCGGAATATTTAGAGATGAATTATCAGTTATCTGACAAAAGTGATATTTGAAATTATAATATAGCATTTGTAAATTCTGAACGCTGATTGGCTAAGACCTTGTTGATATAACTCAATGTCAACACGGAAACGTCGGAAAATTTCTTTCTTTATGTTTCTTTGTGCTATATTATAAAACAAATATAAAACATTTTTTTCCGTATTGATATACAGTTATATCAACACTCGTGGAAATTGGGAAAACTCAAAATTGTGTGAAAACTCTCCGCCCTTCGGGCGTCGTGTTGATATAACTGTATATCAACACGGAAAATGTTTTATATTTGTTAATTAGTAGACATGCATTAATAAATAATTTTTAATTATGATAGTGATGATGATTTTATTGATCCATCTTTAGTTTAAAAATACAATGGATTTACAACAATGTCTATTAAAAGAGAAGAGCATAACTAGGTATGCAATAATATTTACAAACTATCGGAAATTTTTATATGTACAATTTGGAGTAAAAATTTAAAAGTCTAGGGAATTAGTAAAAGTTAATAAAAACCAAGTTAAGTTTTAATGCAACCCCTGTCTCATTGCTCATGGGATAAAACTATTTCTGTGTCGTTCAGTGCCTGAAAAAGGTGCGTATTTAAATATACCGTCTCTACGCCTAAGATTATAGTTATGTTTATTATGTTCCATAGCTAGTTCGTTGATTCGTTGATAAAAGATAATTATGACTTGGATCACCTAAGATAGTATCGAGTTATCTCGATGTGGCTTCAATTCTTCTCACTTCGAGAGTTGGCAGGTAACCATGCGGGAGGCCAATAATTCGTAGACTCCTCCTTTGCACACGTTCCAAATCGTCCTTTAGATATCGTAGCAGACCACCCCACACTGGAGAACAATATTCAAGGATAGGCCTGATTTTAGTTAAATAAGTGGTGAGACCCACTTCGACTGGTAGGTTCGCTCTTCTACATTCTCTTAGGCAATACAAGTTTTTAGCTGCTTTGCGAGTGGTCTCCTCGACATGTTTATTCCATTTCAGATCCTTTTGAAACCAGGTTCCCAAGAGTTTGAAATTATCGACTCTTTCTATGATAGCATCTCCTATATGCAGTGGTAGAGGGGGCGGTGTTTCGGTGAAGTTAATCCACATATCTTTTGTCTTTTTGGCATTCAGTTCCATCTTATTTTCCACAGCTCAACTTTGCACTGAGTCCAGAGCGCTTTGCAAATCGCTAGATTCTCCTGTTCTTATGCACGTATCCATGGTGCAATTGTCCGCATATTTGGTTGTGTTGACACATGCCTGTTCAGAAACATTTTCCTCCATATCGTTAATATGTATGTTGAATAAGGTCGGCGAGATAGCAGATCCCTGAGGGACGACGGCTGGGCATGATGCAATAAAGGATAGTACACCTTGGAGATTTACCTGTTGTGTTCTTCCCTCCAGAAAACTCATTATCCATAACCAAACTCCTTGTTACATTCATATCAGCAAGCTTGTCCAGGAGGATCTTATGGTCGACCAAGTCAAACGCCTTCCGGAAATCAACAAATAGGGCGTGGACACCTTGTCTACCGGTTGAGGAGTTGTCCGTTGAGTCGAACCAGTTCTGAGATATGGAGGTAAGGGCAGACACGGTTGAGTGACCGCTCGTAAAGGCGTGCTGGTTTGTTTTGATCTTGAAACTGGATTTATTGAGTTGGAGCTGTAGCTTCTCGATAACTTTTGCTAGTTGTGGCAGCACGGAAACTTGGCGGAAGTCACTATCTAGGTCTGTGGATGGACGGATCTTTGGTATGGGACTGATGATTGCATGTTTGTAGGAGGTGGGATATTTGCATTGAATTATGCTTGCAACCACAATATCGTGGACCACTGGTGCTAATTCTTCTGCGTACCGTTTAAGACACCATGCAGGGATATTATCCGACCCAGTGGCTTTCCTAGGATTTAGGTGTTTTAGGACGGTTTTGATTTGGCCAATGGATGGTAGAGGTGGGTGGCTGTCCTTGAGCAAATGCTCTACCGCATGAAGTCTCGGAGGATCTGGTTGAATGTCTAGCCAAGGCTTAATAAAACTTCTTTGTAGTCTGTCAGCGATTGCCATTAAGTCAGCGTGGTCAGGCGAGGACAGAGATTGTTGATCTTCGGTTGCTGCCGCTAGCTTGTAAATCGTTATATACCATTTGGCGGGATTGGATTGATGGCTGCCTTCAGCCTTGGATTTGTAGTACGTATAGCTTTAGCGTTGGACATCAGCTTGGTGACTTTTGCATGCAAACCTTTATACTTCGGTGTCTCCCCTTTCGGAAATGCTCTCTGTCTTGCTTTTATCAACGCTTTAATATTGGGGGTTTGTTCGTACAGTGTGCGCGAACTGTTCTCACGGGTATGGCTTCATCAAGCATACAGATGACGATAGAGTTAAAGACTGAGACCTTGTCAACCACATCCCATTCGGAATATATTTTCTCCCAGTCTTCAAGATTCAGTTTCAATCCCAGAACGTTTAAGTTTTCTGGTTTCATTTGTCGATATTTCTTTGAAACGGGGGGCATCTTCTGTCTTGTTTTGGGTGGTAAGATCAAACATTGGTGATCGGAACGTCCGATAGGGGGAATGTGAAGAACTTCGTCATACAGATCCGAGATATTGGTATAGCTATATATACACTGGAAGCAAAAATGAAATGCTCAAAAGTTGTTATTATTTGTACGAACTACAACAATTACGAATAAGTGAAAATGTGAAATCACTACAACATATCAATAAAATAAAATTTGCACAATTATATTTCGATTGCTTAATATTTGGTAGGCTGGTCATAAAGTATAAACTGCTAAGGTGGGCCGGAGGGAAAAATAGGTTTTCCAAAAAAAAACGATGGCTCATCCTGAGAGCCTAGAAAAAATTTCAAAGCCCATCGTAGGTCATTGGAAAAAATTCCACGACCCTTTCTGCTATACATGAATACTGATGTACAGTATAGCAGCAATTGGAGAAACAAAAACAAGTAACAAGTCAAAATATTTTTTGTTAAAAAATCATTGGAAATATCATCTCCTCAGTCCGACCTCTATGTCATTAGAATCTGATTCTGAGGAAGGGTGATGTGGATATTTAAAAATCAATGCCTGGTAGATGTGACAAAATATTAATGCCATTACTGAACTGAACTATTAACAATAACAGGATTATGTTTTTATTTCATTTTGAATTCACTTTAAATCTATTTTTGTCAGTTATATTGAATTTGATTCTTTTAATAGGAATGTTGTGTAGTAGTTATAGTATGTATTGAGTGCAAACAGGCTATATGTGTTTCATGGCTCATCCATTTGCACAAAAAACAAATTGATGACCCACCCAAACTGATGAAAATAATTTCATGGCCCATCCTTATTTCCTCCGGCCCATCCTAGCAGTTACTGTATGACCGCTCCCTTAAGTGGCTCAGCGTAATATGTGTAGCAATTAATCCGTCAAAGTTGGTTGGACACAATATTTTTGAAGTTCATCCCTAGCCGTCTTTTCACAGGGTCCTGATCACCATTCTTAGTTGATCAGAAAGCTTCACTGGTAAATGAAAATGTCTTTAGAACCATTGTTTCCCTGTCCAATTCTCATGCATCTTTTACAAATTGTTATCGATCTTTCCTGTAGCGAACAACCATCAGTGCGAACAACACGATTTTTATTTTCGTTTTCAAACCTTGGCATTCAACCAGCCAAAACATCCTTTTCATGGTCAGTTGAAACGGATGTGTCCACATCATGCTTATTAAATTTTGCATTTTTACTTTTATTTCTAGACTCATTTGAAGCAATCAGGTTTACTTTTTCTCGCCATGAATCTTCAGGGGCGAAACTAGCCCCTTTTAATTCCGGGGGTGTCTGCCAGAATTGCCCTGCCAAAACCGATGATGTCCTGCAGCAAATTGTTACTGTTTCTGGCCACTATTTTTCCCAAAAATGTTGGCGAGCGGTGGGTCGAAAAAATTTTTCCGGACATAAACCAGTTAAATTAAGGGTCAAAAATTTTTTCCGTACAAATTCCTGTTAAAACATGGGTGAAACCCTTATTTTTGGACCAAAATCTGTAAAATTTAGGTCTATAAATTCTACTCAATTCCCTCCGAAAGCCCTGTAAGTTACTTAATAACTCTACATTCTATCATTTAAAATCTTTGATTGCCCTGCCAATCCAGATGATTCGTTCTGCCAATCCAGACGTATTTTGGGGGTGTCACCCCCCCCCATACCCCCCTCAAGTTTCGTCCCTGTGAATCTTGTTTTCTTTTCACATTATTTTCTTTTCACATTATTTTTCTCGAAGCGAATCTTCAGATACGCCAGGCTTTCAGCGAATGGCAGCTGTGACACTTGGTTGGCTGCAACCAACCATGCAAGAACGCCAAGTACCGGTAAACGATATACATGCATGTGAACTATATGTCCCTCTTCCACTTAGCTATACGATGTGAGGCAGAGTCCGGCTAAGGTCTTCATAAGTTTTGTGATATATTATGCGGGCTAAAATGAATAAATTAGCTGCGTGATAGAAACACGCAATTACTGTAGATAAGGTCTTGAAATAATGCATTTGGAATAAGGTCGATGGAAACATGCATTTAGATTAAGGTCTTCATACGTTTTGTGGTATATTATGCGGGCTAAAATGAATAAATCAACTGCGGGCTAAAATGGATTTAAATGAGAGTGATAGAAAGTATTAGAAACATGCATTTAGAATGCGTTTTGTTTTAACTCTGAGTTTTTTAACCTAAACTGATTTTACTGACGAAATACTAACCGAAAAAAAAATAACAAAGAGAAAAGATATTGATCTTTGCGTCGATGAACGAGCAAGAAATTCATTCCGAAAACTCGGAAAAACAATTCGTTGATTTAGAAAATCTTTGACACCATACAAAAAATACAAGCAGAACTTTCCAAACAACTGAGTTCCAAATACAATAGCTGCTAATGATGTTCTTTTGTTGGCGTTTCTCTAACATGGCCGCATGACGTCATGTGCAAACCAAGAATACATAGACATTGTCTACATATACATAACAATTGAATAGAATAGCATAAAAGCATCGATCAATTGAAAACATATACCTATCCATTCCGAATTACCAAGACAAATTAGTTAGTTACCAAGGTAACATGCATGATGCATGCAACTTTATAATTTATAAACGAAACAGTGTAAGCCTCTGTCAGCTCTGTGACCTAAACACTAAGTTAAAAGGTTAAATAAACCTCTATAGCCTACGAGCCACAAACCGCTCGTTTTGTAAACATTACTTATTGAATTTGGACTTTCAATGTAGAACTGATATTAACTGAATAACTGATTCAATACAATTATTTCTTCATGTCGTAAAAATACATGCGTTTGTAAAGACAATACACATACAGTTTCAAAAGGAAGGATTGACATTCTTCTTGATTATAGAATTGCAGGAAGTTAAATATACTTCTGTCTAGATCTGGCTAAACATTTCGTCTCACCTTTGAATTGATGATCGTAATTTGTTCCTCAGACATTTTCTCCTTTAATTAATGTGACCAGATTTTACATGCGGAAGATGATGTATTTGAACTTTAGTCTAGAAGCGCTTCATACAAACCTTACGACTACGATACGGTTAACGTTGTTTATAGTGGCAATATGGGATAGTGAAATATAATCACTCTAAGAATTTGTTTCCGGATAGTTATTTGCATATTCATTATGACTATCTGCATTTTAAAAGACAAAGATTTTTATAATTTTAAGTGCGTTCAATATATCCAACCAGCTTGTTTTTAAATTAAACACTGCAACATTCAACTTGTAATTTTGATTTTGGCCAATATGCCCAATGGCAATGGCCAATATAGTTATAAAGTAATTTTTAGACTAAATGAGACATTGTCAGAACCACAATAATCCACATTTAATAGAGGCATTCAAAACAGTTGTTCACGGCGATAAAAAGATAATTGGCAGGTGGGAAACTGACAAATTATAATTATTTCACTTCGTTGAAGTACTAAACTTCATTCATGCATGTCTTTGTTGATATACGTGCAAGTTATGACGTATGATGTGGGATTTCGTGTATCCTAGACTCCAGTGCATGTCAGTCTGTGATCCTCTAACGTACATATATTCGCAGGTCGGCTCGGTTGTTCGATAAAAAAAGTTTTCAAAGATAGTTTCAACCTCGTTCTAGGTCTTTTCTCACGCGGTTTTTGCAGATTTTCCGAAGCGAGTCACCTCGTTTCCACGCAGTCAACTGATACGCCCTGAGATAAGGATGAAATTAAGTAGAAATATGGTTGAAAATAAAAGGTTGATGTGAACTTTATGGGTCAGCAATTTGTTTTGCTTATTAAAAACTTGAGATATATTTTGTCTAAAATGAGTAATGCACAAAACTGGCTACTCAGTATATAAACTACCAAATTTATTGAAAAAATATGCGAACTATAGAAATAATTGAAATAACAACGCAATTTAGAACTGAAATGTATTTTTATCAAAATCAGGCAAAAAAATGGCTGAGACAAGGTTACATGTGCAGCGGCATCTTGCAAAACGTCTAATGGTTACACTCAAATAACGCTGTTACTAGATTATTTAAAATGATTAAATGATTTTATTATTTAAATATTAACTATAAAATATATAATAATATATTAACTATAAATTATATAATAATTTTAAATTATTGTTAAAACTTTTAAATTATTTTCAATTCAGAATTCTTATAGTTAGAAAAATTTAAACTTTTCGTGCGTTTACGTGAAGGATTTCCTTTGCACATGCACGGATTGTAGTCTATCTAGCTACCCACTGGGGTAGTTTTGTAAACATGACTTTCAATGAACACTTCATTAATATCAGTAACTTAACTTAATATTAGTAATATTACTGTTTTGTGCAGGGAGGTGTGAAGTCATTGCGAACGGAGCCGCGCACACTGGGGAGCAACAGGGGAAACTGTCCCTCAGAGAAAATTCAACATATAAAAAATACAGCTAATTTTTGGCGTCTACTGGAACAGTAATCGCCATATGCAAGAAAGATCCTGGGTACGAGTTGCGCCATATGCTGTCGACAAGAAGTTTAGATGTATGCAGTGGACGGTTAATTTCTCCTGCGAACAGGCTCTTTGGTTAAGTTAAAACCCGCGCATCTACGAAAGTTTCCGAACTGTTTACGATAAATGCTTTTATCATTCATCATTCACCATTCTTTGTTTATAATCCAGTAGACGGTACCATTCTTTGTTTATAATAGGTACGCACCTATTTTTATAATATTACATGATAGGTTGCTTAATGTTTTGCGTGATTCAATAACTGCGTATCTGTTTTTTCATGTTAGCCACGTTAGGACATTGTTTATACGTCATTATTTAATTTATAATATAATTCTAAGAAACAACAGTATTGCATGGACCAAGATTTGATCCTTGATAATGCTGTCCCTTTCACTGCATCTCGCAAAATAATTTTGTGATCGAACGTGTCGAAAGCCCTTTTTAAGTCCAAAAGCAAAACTCCGTTACTTCAGACTCCGTTACTCCGTTACATGCATATAAAAACTATAAATTTTATTTAAGTCAAACCATTAACCCATTGGGCTATTCCTGGTTGCCTTTACAGAGCCTATGGCGTCTCGACTGGTGGGTAGGCCGTATAATATTTCTATTATAATTTTTAATATATTATCTATACTTGCGAAAAGCGGACATATTTAATAATAGTTTTACCAGAAGCCATAAGAAAATATTTTAAAATTTATAGTTATCAGTTTCACCCCAGTTGTGTGTGTGGATGCTTTTCAATACTACTACCTTCCAACCAACAGATTGCTTATCAGCATCTCTGCATCGTTATTCCCTAGTGTTGCAGTGAGACAGAAATATACGAAAAGCAATTTGTTGACGAGTAACTTAATTTATTGATTAATTTCCACACCTCGATTTGCAAAGTATTCTTACAACTTGTCTCTAATATATTTCAATTCAATTTTCCATCTTTACTACCAGTTAAAGTTGAATTAAAAAAATAATGAACTCTTCCCTCTTTTCATCCTACAGAAGAATATAGAAGAGGGAACAAATTTAAAGCAATTTGTAAACACTATTTAGTTGTAGTCTGCCAGGGCTATATATACAATCTTTCCATAAATTGATCTGGGTTTTTCCCATTTAACTAACTAAACAATCTCCTCTGGGCATTCTCTTACACTATATAAGATATTGCGTAATTCTACCGTTTCCACCAAATTGCTTGATGATGATACATATATGACGTGTACCAAGCTGCACTGATAAACGTGCATGGATTGGTCCGCAGATTGTACTGTTACCCTCCTTCACTTCGGTGTTGTTGAGCACTCTGTGGAGTTGTTAATGGTTCTCTTGTGGTCGTTTGAACCATCTGACCTCATTATACTTTGCGCATGTCTGGATGCGTTGATACCGTCGTACTGTATCACATTGTATCACATGCGCTTGATGAAAGCAAGCCCATATGCATAAATACAATCCTATCACGTATGTGAGGCATAGAATGCCGAAACATGCATCATCTGCAGATTGTGAATTATGTAAACATAAATCTTCCTAAATGTGCTCACCTTTAAAAGTTAAATTAGAAGAATTTCTTTTAGACTATGATCTCTCCGTTTAATCCTCTTTTAGCTGATAAATTAAATAAAAGTGAAGTTCACATAACGATTGTCTATATGTAAGTAAGATATATCAGGTCAAATGGAGAAGGGATAAAATAATATCAGGTAATCGTACGGCCCGTACGCTGCAGGATTTTTTCACAAGTGGAAGGGGGAGGGGGTGGGGGTGGTAACATGCTGAAATAAGTACCCCCTGTGTGAATGCATTCAAAGTCATATCAGTTAAATGCAAGATTATACGGCCGCCCCATACAGAATCATAAAATTATAAGCGCCATTTTGCGTAATAATTAATAATAAAAAATTATGACAAATATAAAAATCGCAAAGGCAAAGTACTGTACTGTACTTACTACTCTTTCTGTTTACGTATTTATTACCTATTTCACTTCCACTCCAACTGAGATTCAAACACGTTGCATTACGAACATCATGGGTGTAATGACATGGTCTCTCACAGTAATCAGCCTAAAATTATATGATATAATATATTTAATATCATGACCAATAACCATTTTCTAATACACTGTATATATTATTGATTCAAATAAATTTGTCAAAACAGACAAGAAGTAATATTGTAATCGAAGACTTACAAGAATCCTGTTATTAAAATGTCCACCGTTAATATAGCACGCATCAGGACCGGTCCAGCCCCACCAACACAAGCATCTTCCATTTCTCAAACACCATCCTTTGCCATGATTTGGAGCTACATATGGAAACGAATTTAAAAATTTTAATCTTCAAAAATTTGTGAGGAGGGGTGGGGGCAAAGCGAACACCGAAGGCGTGAGACCGGCTATACAGGTGTCCGTAATTTTGAAATCGAGAGTCCCTGAAAAGCGATTTCAAGATTTTTGAGGTGAAATTTTGCACGCACAGAATTCCAAAGATTATAAAGTACGTCAATGACATGATTTTCCAAACATTTCTCCTCGGAATTAAATGAATTGGAAAAATCAGCCCGGAAATCTGGAAGAGGGGTCTGCGTCACCTTATTTCTCCTCTGTGATCCTGGGGAGAGAAAATCCCACTGTCATTATGATCCGGGAAATTTTGCATTAGATAATTCGAGGTTCTATGAGACAGCAATTATTTCCGCATTTTCAAAATTGCATTACTTGTCATACAGAATATTAGTTTGAGAAAAATATACATGCTATGATAATGACATACATGCATCTAACAGTTAAAAATCTAAACGAAATCCATTCTTTTCGGAACCATATCTACAAACGCTTTAACGAGATTTTACAGATGAAGCTCCTCCGGTAAATCGTCATTGTCCTCAGTCGAGACTTAGTTTTAACTTCGAGATTCTAACGCGTATCCCCCCCCCCCCCACAGGGTGCAAAGAAATGTGGAAAAAGGCGATATAAGGATATTCTAAGAAGTCTGTGAGACACCTGCATTAACATATCCAAAAATGAAATTCGGTATTTCAGAGCATATTGGTGGTTATAAAAATCAGCTTGAAAATATATTATTTAGTAAACTCTGCATGGTGTTTCTAGGAAAATAAATTAACAAACTACCGAGCTTAGTCAGACCTAGTAGCGACGTCGATAACATATAATAAGAGAAACTTACGATTTCCACATCTTTGGTCACATGGTACCTTGGGATCAGACTTGGCAGGTAGTACACACTCGTGTTTTGTGTGGTTAGAGTTCACACATTCTGGGTTGGCGTAGTCGTAGGTGTAGTGACACGGTATACGACAGTAATCAGCCTAGAAATTTCAAAGCATTGAAGCTGTCAATATAATTAAATACCTTCTTGTTTAATATATAGCTTCAAACAAACTCCGAACAAAAATGTCATCTTGAAATTTAAAGGATGAACAATAATATGAATTAAACAAGACGATAGTCTCAAAAACTTGTCGTAACTGTCTTGCACATTGAATCTCAAAATGACCTTCTTCTTTGGAGATGACCTTGTTCTTTTGGTATTTTTTTAAAATTGAACGCTGGCCGTGGTATTTGGAGGGTTAAAGTGTCGTAAAGGTGATTCATCAGTAATTGTTCTGGATATGAGAATTTGCTGAAACCTCCCAGGGGGAGACGTTTATGGGATATGCTCATAGTAAGAACAGAAAAAAGTTGGGCTCACCGAACTCGTTTCGAAGATATGACAAGTGCGATATGCCACCTTTCCCCCCATATGGCGCCATCTTGACCCTTTTACGAGTTACAGGAACAATCGCAATTTCTCAACCGTTATTGAATTTTTTTAACAAGGATCCTATTAAAAATGTCTATCTAGTGATTTATACAACAAAACATGGTATTTTAGCGAATCAAAAACCATTGACGTGCAAAGATGTCTTTTCTCATCAAATGTAAAATTATGATTTGTAGAAATGATTTTTCTATTATTTTCTGATATGACATGTAAAACGTATAGAAGAACACAAATATAAATAAAAAAGTTGGATCACGGGCTTTCTTCAAGAGATACAAGGGTCAAACATGCAACATGCATGATGTGGTTTAGTGTTAGTTGCACAGGAGCCCTAGCCAGAGTTATATATATCATATTTTGAAGGTATATTTCCTGAAGCACGCCTATATCAATGCAGAGTGTTTTTCTCTTTGCCCTAACTCTTTTTTTATCACTCTACATTGCAGATCGACTACATATATTAGCTAGAATTTGTTATTAGATATGCGCAGTAAAAAACTGATGAATCAGCTTAAGCACTATCACGCAGCAGTGTTCAACCTGCATGAAACAATAACATTCAGATTGAGAAAGTCTTTTCCAGTTAATAAACAAGAGGTCGAATTCTAACTACGTTGTTCCAGTAATTGTTAATAACACTTTTGAGATTAATTGAGCACCGTGTGTTGTGCCATAATGCTTCCTTAGACAAAGCTATAGATAAGATATCTGGAGTTTTCTCTAATTTTCATCAGAGAAGTGAATTGATAGAAAGAAACATACGAACAGTATAGCTTCTCATAGTGTTTGGGTATTTGAGAAGATTTCGTTATCAAGATTTTATCCTGCTTCCCTATATTAATGTTATAAAATTTTACACAAACCAAAATTTTATTGTTCGTGGTGTATTTAGCGTTGGGTCCAGTCCAACCCCAGAAACAGAGACATCTTCCATCATCCTGGCATGTTCCAGCATTGGTGTACACCCCAGTGCCGCATTTTGGATCGCATTTTACTGCAACTGCAGAGAACAATATCAATATCAGGTAAGTCACAACGCCATGCTCCAAATGGTATTATAAGCCAAAAGGACAGTTCTTGGTATTAGTAATTAATAAAATACTAAATGAATTATTTTGTACTGAAAATAATTCCCGTCTTCACGACGGACAGAACACGACTGAAATCTAAGACCCAAATCTAAAATGGCGCAATAGTAGACAATGGGTAATGGTGAGAGATGACGGTATATTTTCGTCAGGTTAGTTAGTTTTATATAATACCTTAATAAATTCTAATCATTTAATTGGCTGTTTATGGTCACGTGATATTGAATAGAAAATTCCATTTCCCAAGAGTGCAATGGAACACGTTCCATTGCACTCTCCGCGAGTGCAATGGAATAAAACGTATAGTACAATTGCACTCTTTGTGTTTTCGATAAATCGCATCCCCCAAAATGCTTCTCATACGAATCTATTAGTCTATTTTGCTTTTATATAAAACAAATAATGAATGTTTCTTCGTGCAATGGTAAGAATATTTTCATTCGGTGAAAGATGGAATGTTCCATTCAACTCGGCTGTCGCCTCGTTGAATGGAACATTCCATCTTTCACCTCATGAAAATATTCTTACCATTGCACTCATAAACATTCATTATTTGTATATTCATCAACTCTCCTTTACAGAAATATGAAAGATCACTAATATTTTTGCATCCGATGTTTCTATTTGTCACTTAAGTCTTAAGATATATTTAATTAAGCAGCAATGCGCCCAGTGGGTATCTTTTAATTATTTTACCTTGTTTAACACGATTTTTCTCGTCAAAGGGACAAGGGGACGACCAAGTTGTTCTTTATGTTTGCGATGTTACTCTGAGTGCATATCCACACCGGGCGAGCTTGAAAAACATAACCGGCCACGGTGGGATTCGAACCTACGACCTTTGGAATACTAGCCCAATGCTCTTCCAACTGAGTTACGCGGCCAGGACGGTTTGGATATGCACTCAGAGTAACATCGCAAACATATTATTAACCTGAGTACACAACACCAACACCGAAAAATTCATATTACTAGAACACATTGGTATTGAAGGAACTAGATACTGTTCCGAAATATCACTTACTCGAACCGTCCTGACCGCGTAGCTCAGTTGGAAGAGCATTGGGCTAGTATTCCAAAGGTCGTAGGTTCGAATCCCACCATGGCCGGGCATGTTTTTCAAGCTCGCCCGGTGTGGATATGCACTCAGAGTAACATCGCAAACATATTATTCACCTGAGTACACAACACCAACACAGAAAAAAAGTTGTTCTTTATAAGTACATTATAATGCATACATCTGGCGCAAAATAAATAGTTTAAGGTAAGAAACCCTTGAACGCTCACTATGAAGACAAAATGACGAACATTGATCACCTTTCTTGACTGGTGCAACTTGCCTACCAATAGCTCTGGCTATTACAACAGGCGGCCAAGTACCATTCAGACATGTCCCATTTCTGACAACAGGTGTATAGTGGCATGCGGTCACACAGTAGTCAGCCTATATAAAACAATTGTGTGAAGAATTATTCCCTTGTTTACGATCGTAAGCAACTGCACATGCGTACTTGCAACCTTGCGCAGTTTCCATGTACCAGGATAAATGCATGCTTGTTCAAATATAGTTGTATTTGTAATTATAATAAACGGCGTGGCTTGGGTAAAAACTGGCAGGGAACATAAAAAAGATATTCAAGATCCTTCATCATGATGCTAGTAGTAACGAATTAAGGCTCTTCACTTCAAACATCAAAGTATTTTTAATTTTATTTTTAATTTTATTTTTAATTTTTTAGGTTGTTCTGAATGACTGCATGGCGGTTGTTCTGACTATCTGATCGATACTTACAATAAGTCTATTCTTGTAGCTACCATCTTCAACGTAGCAAGCATTGGGTCCAGTCCATCCCCACCAGCATAAACACCGACCATTGCTGAGGCACTGCCCTTTTCCATAATAGGGTGCTGTATGGAGAAAATTACGTACTGTATATACTAATATCAAATTTTTATTTTGACGCACCGTGGTGGAAGTTGCTGAGCTATCGAACTGAAGTTTAAATTTATTTTTCATTTCACCACGATATAGCCGCTTGTTTACTCGATCTTACATTTTCACGTATCCTGGCTATGAAACCGATGGGGGTCCTTGGATGTCAGTTGCCAATAAAATTACAGTCAATACACCCTTCCGGAAGTACGTCACTTTGGCTATAGAGCCTCGTTTTCGTCTCAATCGTGAAAACGAAGCTCTATAGCCAAAGTGACGTACTTTCCGGAAGCGTGTATTGTCACCTGATCGTGGAATATTTGCAAATTATCAGTTCAAAATCGCTGTTTCATGTTCATCAGCTATCAATTGAGCTATTTATCAATTTCAGTAAAGAATGCGGACACGTACAAATTTCAGCCGACAGTACAATTAACTCGATTTAGTTCCAGTATTAAAAATAGACATTTTAGTGATCAATGTACATGCATTGTAGTATAGAATAAGTTATTTAAGCGAAGCTATAAATTAATTCCAGTTTTGGGTAGAGCGAGATCTAATACAAATTTTTACAGAAATTTATTTAGTCTATTACTTTTCTAATATATACTTTATTATTATTACCAAATCAAAATGAACCATTGAAATGAACCATTGTCTATGAAAGATTTAGAAATCTTATTGAATGTCGACTGTTTGGTCTTGAACTTTTATTCACGGTTGCCTGACTTTAAGAATATATTTATTCTGGTCAAAGTCAAAGAGAGAAAGAGAGTAAAATATTATATCAAGTTTTACGTACGTTTTCCACATCGAGGATCGCAAGGCGTTGTGGGCGTAGTTGAATCAGGAACTTTACATTCATCACCAGTATGATTGGAGTTGACACATTCAGGATTCTCGTAATCATGTGTATAGTGGCATGGTACACGACAGTAGTCAGCCTAGGAGTATTTATAGATGTATCAGAATATTAATAGGCTCTCTGTGTCACTGGGGTCCAAAATGATGACATGTCAATTCCATGTTTTCAGGGGCGCCACCAAGGGAGAGGGATTAAGACCTTGCTCACACTCTAAAAGGTGATTAATTAAAAATTGCTCAAGTCGCTTAGTCAAGCACAATTATATATATGAACTTCTATATCCCACCTTTAGGTATATCGTTAAATTCGTACTAAATTCCTGCATTACTACATAATGGCACACCTACCAGAATCCTGTTACCAGCGGTGTATTGAGCATGTGGTCCCGTCCAACCATAAGCACACAAACATCTCCCGTCTGGCTGGCAAGTTCCTGCATGTGTATACACACCAGTACCACAGAGTGGATCACATGGAACTACAGTAATAATAAGAGTACATTTTTTCACTAATCGGAAGGCTGCGAGTTTCGTGTAGAAAAAACAGACCTGAAGAGTTAGATCCCGGAGGAAATATTTATCCTATAGCAACAAAATTGCGGAGCATCTTCAATTTCAACACATGCTTTATTCGAGAATCTTAAGGAATAGCAGAACATCCAATCGCATGTTTGTAGTATAATATACTGTACATGTTACCTAAATACAGTTAGTTAATAAGAATACGTCATTTTCTTGTACATAATGGCACGTGTATCGTAAACTATTTGAAAAAGGAAATAAACACATCTTCAAGGCTGTATGAATTCGCCAGATGCAATTCTGTGCAGGTTTGTACGCAATTCTGTACAGGTTTGTACGTTCATTACAGGTACAAATTTGTGATTGATATAAAATTGAATGCTTGAAAAGTTGAATAACTACACTCACCTTTTGCAGTTGTTTCAACTTCAGTTGGTGCTTTCTCGGTTGTCTTAGTGACTTGTTCTCCATCCCAAGATCCATTCAGACATTTAGGATTCCGTACATAGGGCGTAAAATGACATGCCTTCGCACAGTAGTCTGCCTGTAGTAGATATAAAAATACTCATTTCTCTGATAATGCTGTGTCAATTGAATACACTTCAAGTCATGAGATATTCACCACGTATTCTTGTTATAAAAATTAAAGTCCAGCATAAGATTTTAAACAAAGACATTTTATAAAATTTAATTTTGATAATAAGAATCCGTTTCCAGCCTGGGAAATCACCTGCTGATATTCATCAAGTTGCTAATTATGCACATAATTATAGAAATGTTGGTGGCCCACTAGTTTGTGCCTTTCTATACCTCGGCGATTGGCCTATATTCCTGCAGTCTGTGCAAGTGTATTATTTTTCGCCTCAGTTGTTTCTGTGAAGAGGGCTTTCTCCCGGCTTGACCATACCAAACATGCACCGCAGTTGCCATTGCTATTCCAGTCTACCTCCTCCTGCAGTAACACTGGATAATTATATAATTAAGGGAAGACTACTATTTCATTTCTGACAGAAGTATAGTTTAGAACTATAAATATTGCTATCCATTATCGAATTATTTACAATGATTCTGTTCCTATATGTTCCATCTTCAACATAGCAAGCATTCGGTCCAGTCCATCCCCACCAACAGAGACAACGACCATCACTCATGCATATTCCTCGACCGTGATATGGCGCTGCGAATAAAATACAATATATATAATGAATTTATTTTCGCAGTGTGAATCATAAAAACTATGAATGACTTCTGGATAAGGTGTTAGGATGCATAATGTAAGTTAAATTTTATTTCAGTAAAACCCATGCTCAACAGTATAGTTCTTACGATTTCCACATTTAGGATCACAAGGCTTCGTTGGCGTTGTTGATGTTGGCACTTTACATTTTCCGGTTTGATTGGAGTTCACACAGTCTGGATTTTTATAGTCAGGAGTATAATGACATGGAATACGACAGTAGTCAGCCTAGAAGAAATATGAAGATTAAAAATTACATCTTTATATGTAACTTTTACATTTTCTTGCAATGAGCACACTAGTTCAGGAGATTGACTAGATTGCACGAAACTTCCAAGTTGAAGTTCCTCAAATGACAGGGATCGAAAGATCAGGTCAGAGTTGGCCAAAATAAAAAAAAACATTCTGAGATTTGACCCATTCTATAATATATATTTCGAAGAATTGGATGAAACGCAATATTCCTAAAAATGCTCAGAATCACTTTCTCTTTTTCATCCACTAGCACAGTGTGACTTCAGCGATTTTCACATACATCTATATATACGTCTGCACAATCCCAATGGCATAAAATGGCAAATTTATTACGTACCAAAATTCGGTTATTTGTTGTGTACTGAGCATTGGGTCCAGTCCACCTCCAGAAACACAGACATCTTCCACTTGGTTGACATGTTCCTGCATGTGTGTACACTCCGGTACCGCACAGCGGGTTACATTTTCCTGCGAGACAACTTGCAACAGTAAATATTCTGAATTTTGACGATATCCACGTATAGTTAAATCATGTGGCTGAGACTGGAAGTTTTAAAATACAGCTAATTAAAAACTAAGCTTTAAACTCTACATGTTTGCCGTATTTAGTCAGAAAGACTTAATGGTCATAGCTAATTCTTGTGCATAAACAGGCGGCCAAACTTTACGATAGAAAGCGTTCCCACTTTTCGGGCCCTTTGGATTAGCTGTATATACATGGCAAAGTATTAAATTGTTAAATCAGCACTTCTTTTAATATTTTGCTTTACATAGAGGACAAAATATATTAATTCAAAGCAACGTTCAACGTGGCACTGAATGGATAATTGATCATGATCAGTTGATGAATGGATAATCGATCATGATCAGTCGACGCAGAAGTTGCAGAACGTGTTATTTGGATGAGCATGGTCAACAATATATAGCCTGCACCGAACGCCATTATTCAAGTGTGATTAAACTAAATTATCCATGTATTAGTTTAATTTTGTATGTTATCGATATGAAAGGGTTTCATGCAAAGTACGAAAGAGATTTTTGCCGTGTTGGGTGGACTTAGAATTGCCGGCAAATTAATAAAACGGTTTGTCAAATTCATCGAAGATAGCGGCGATGACACTACGTGAGAAACACCTTTCGGCAACTATATTGTTTTCCATTGTGTCGAGTAAAAAGAAAGAAAGTGTACTTTTAGGAATCAAATAAAGTCTGAATCAACTGTCAAAAAAATGCCTGCTTTTTTGAACAACTTTCTGGGACCGTGCATGGAGCTGGGGGGAGAGCTATTGGGGCCATGGTCCCTTCACTTGCTCGCCGAGAAAAGAAAGAAAAGGTAATTGATATACGGTTAAAATAGGCTTTGTTCACAGGCGTGGTCCCCACTTCCAAAGACACTTGGCGGTCACTGTTCAATTCGCTAACTGTTATTTGTCAATCTCATTCCGCAATTTCAGAAAAGACCCTAGTAGTAGGAAAACGCCGATTCTGGGACATTTTGTTGACAAATCCTCACCCCCACCCCCATCCCCAGGGTGACAAAAAAGACCAATTAAGCACCACTGCGCACCTCACACGCGCATCTGATGACGTCACTTCCAGTTTATAACATCTCCTGACCTATGACGTCACCACCAACCACCAACCCCCAGCAACCCCTCGCACCCCTCTCGGACCCCCCCCCCCCCCCTCACCCCCCTCATCAGTTTGAAAAACAGTTTGAAAATGTTTGAACAATAAGTTTGAAAAAGTCAACTATTCAATTCCACTAGCTGTTGGCACACACGAGGAATTCATGACAGCTTTGGAATTATTGGAAAAGGAGTGTGCAAAACATGCGGGAAAACCGGGTAGTGATGTGATTAGGTGTCTTTCTAGAAAGGGAAAGAGCCCTACCCTTTATGCAAAGATTGATTAGGGGGCACAGATGCGCTCGGAAGATGGTGGTTCTAATGTCAATCCCATGAAACTGCGAAGTGAACGCTTCCACCTGGACGCGATCATCAAGATTGATAACATTTACGTGTCCGACAAGATGAAGCTATACAAAGCAAAAATTCTGAAGGAAAAGGTAGAAGAACCGGATGAATGGCTTTTGTAATGAGGTTAATCGGATACAGAAGCCTAAGGTAGCAGAACCAATTTTAATGTTTGAAAGAACATTAAAATTTTAAATTTAAAGAGCAACAATACCGCTGACGGGTAAGCTGTTTTCGTACTCAACAGGCATAACCGATCGATCACTCCACCGTATCCTAAACAGATTTCCCATACCATCGGACATGTAAATGTATTTAATTTCTTTAGAGACGCTATCCTCATCAGCTATAAGGCTGGTTTTCAGGAGGGGCGTCTATTTAGCTATTTACAAGTATATAAAAATGAAGAAAAAACTAATTAACCTACAGACCCAAAAAGAATATTACCCAGAACATAATGTGTAGTAACAAATGGAATAACAATTAAAAACAAGATTCGAATAAGTCTTTTGAAACAATAAACCGAATGAGCAGACTTAGCCTCAGCAGAAAGGCTATTCCACAGTACAGCTCCACTATACCTAAAGCTTCTTTTAAGAAATTATTTCTTAGGTTTTGGAAGTGAGAGATCTGTATCATAATTTCTGAGATGATAGTCATTATCATTATTGCTTTGTGCAGAAAAGAATTCTCGAAGACAGGGGGCAGTACCATTATTAAGAATATTGTATACCAGAACCACTTTATTAAATCTAAATCTGTTTTCAAGATTTTTCCAGTTAAGCCGTTCAAGGAGCTCAGAGGAGTTGGTATCATAACTTACTCCCGTCAACACCCTTGCAGCTCTATTTTGGAATCTCTGTAGTTTTTCTTTTAGTACAGTTCCGCAATTATCCCACAAAGGGGAGCAATATTCAAAGTATGGCAGAATTAACGCCTTATAGATGATGTGCAGGGTTTCATTGGGGACGAATGGTTTTGTTCGTTTTAAAACTCCTATCCCTGCACCAACCTTTTTACAGATTGCATTAATGTGAACTTCCCAACTAAGGTGTTCATCCAACTCAACTCCTAGACATTTAAAAGATCTGTACCGTTTTAATGATTTACTCTTAAAGGTCACTAATTTATCTCCAATTTTATTTTTGATATTGTACCGGGAGCCTATGAACATTAACTTAGTTTTAGTAGTATGATGTTGCAGTTTGTTATCCGAGAGCCATCTACTAATATTTTCAAATCAGAGTTTAATAGCCCACCAGTTCATCATAATTATCAGACGAGGCAAATATCTGCGTATCATCAGCATATAAACCCGGAGTTGTAAATTTTAAATATTGCGGCAAATCATTAATATATAATAAAAACATCAAAGGACCGAGAATGGACCCCTGCGGCACACCACTTTCTATGGATTTCCAAGAGGATATATGGTCTATACCTTGAATAAATAATTACATCAAACTTTTCGACAAAACGCGAGAATTTTTCATCAAAAATTTTTGAAAATGATAAAATATGTTAGAAAACCTCCACAAATTGACAAATGAGATATAAGTTAGTTATAAACCTCGAAAGTCGGTTTATAACTGATATATTGCCCTCGGACGCTGCGCGTCCTCGGGGGGCAATATATCAGTTATAAACCTCCTTCTCGGTTTATAACTCTAACTTACACAGCAAACTTGCTGACGATCAGTCAAGTAAGAGGTAAACCAATTCAATTAATTTTCACGAATACCAAACTGGTCTTTCATTTTTGACATTAAAATTTGATGGTTAATTGAATCAAATGCTTTCTTGATATCCAGAGAAACAAGACCAGTTATTTTACCCTCATCCATATTTTTTAGCCATTCATCGCACATCTGGAGAAGTAAGGTTAGAGTTTCATTTCTCACTCTCCTCCAACCCTTCATTTTTGTTTTTATGCCATAGTTTATGCGAACTCCTAAACTCTCCTTCATTCTCCTCTGCAAATTCTACCTACACCCCCCTTTAAAAAACCCTGCTGAAGAAGACTGTTAGGTCGAAACGCGTACAGGGTTGCCTTTCCTTTTTCCTCCTTTTTTTTCTCTCTACTTTTCGTATCCCTTCTCTTGCTATTTCACACCTTTTTTAGTTCCTATAATCATCTTGCCATAATCTATCACGTATATGCAGTCTATACTATTGAAGTTGGAGTAAATAACAATAAATTTGAATACTGGTCCTCTAATTATTTAGGTTACACAATGTCTCACACCAGTACTTGTCCCATTACCTATTTACACCAAAACCGCAAATTTTGAAATTAGACGGTAATAATAATAATAATAATAACAGTCTTTATTCATACTCAAGAACACCCGTCTGTGAGTTTACATTATAAAAATATATAAGATAAAATTATTGATATCTATAAGGTAATAACTAGATATATACAGTTATGGATAAAAATATTAATAATGTTAAAAAGGTAAAGGTTAAAATTGGTTAAACAAAGTTAAACAAACATCGATTTACAAAAGAACTTTTAAATCGCTCTGTTCTCACTAATGGAAGTTCAAACTCGTGTCCCCTTGGCCTAAGGTGTCTATTTAATTTATCTGGTAAAAGCTCCTGTAGTGCATTATCTTTATTATGTATTACTTTATCCCAAAGTTTCTTGTCCCTTTTGATGCTTATCTCCTTAATATTCAATTTTTCCGATATGTAACCATTTCTGTGAGCGCGATTGATGAATTTGTCTATTTGACTAATGTATTTATTGAAGTATGCGCCTCCCCAAAGTTCTATGCCGTAAGTGATTATAGGCATAATTAAAGTGTTAAACAGCATGTCCAGTTGTTTGATTGGGAAGCCATAGTATTTACAGACACGCATTATGTACATTCTTGCACTGGCTTTTTTCAACATTTCATCAAAATGCAAATCCCACTTGGAAGGGAGATCCTGTAATGTAATTCCTAAAATCTTTAACCACGTCCTTCGTTTAATAAATGGAAAAGGATCAGGCAACAGCGTAGGGATATTTCTCCTAACAATCATTTCATACGTCTTTTCCATATTTAAGGACATTCGATTATTTTCAGACCATGTTTGTATACTGTCCACTTCGGCTTGGGATGTATCTCCGTTTTCATTCCCTGGTACTTCTAATGTCATGTCATCCGCGAACTTAACTAACTGGTTTATGGGGTTAACTGTTTTGATGTCATTCACCATGATCGAAAAGAGGACAGGACCCAGAACTGTTCCTTGGGGAACACCTCGATTAATGTTCAAGTATTCAGTTTCTATTCCATCAACCACTACCCTCTGTTTCCTATCCTCCAGAAAACTAATCAGCCAATTAGTAACATATGGGTTGATGGGGAGCTTCTTAAGCTTCTCACATAAAATATCGTGTGGAACGCTATCGAATGCTTTGCGAAAGTCAAAAGATAATACTCTGACATATTTTGCATCTCCTTCTAACCATCTTAACCATGTGTGTTGGCACTTGATCAGAGCCATAATCGAATTGTGACCTTCCTTGTATGCAAACTGATCTGAATCAATAGCGTGTCTTGTAACATGTGCTATCTCAGTTTTGAACACACTTCTTTCAAATAATCTCATTATAATATCTGTTAAAGAGATTGGTCTTAGTTGATTAAGAGAGTTTAAGATAGATTCTTTAGGTACTGGTAGTACATTTGCATGTTTCCACATTTTAGGAACTTTGCTAAGTTTCAATGAAGTGTTAAATATATTTGTTATGGTAGGAGCAAGCTCAAATGCAAATTCCTTCCAAAACCAGTAAGGTAGATCATCTGGCCCGGATGCTGTTCGTTTTAGATTTTGTAAAAGGTGTAGAGTAGTATTTATAGAGAGCGAAGGAACCCTGGTGCCATCAGGGATCTCGACAGGTTCTGGAGCCGCGTACTGAGGATCCGAGTTTATACTTTGAAAGTATACATTTATCTCACTAGGATCAAAGGCTGCACTGACAGATCGACTCCGATTATTTCTTCCTGTAATACTGTTCACATTGGACCACCACTGTTTTGATCCGGTTTTCTGATTTTTGTTCTCTTGTTTGACGGCATTTAACTGGTTCTCTCGAATTAGCTTGTTTATCTGGTCTTGTAAACGAGCGTGAGATTCAGAATCGCTCTTCTGTATAGCTCTTTTCCTTTGCTTTAGCAAATGCTTTACAAGGGGTGACATAAACGGTGGGTCACGTGAAGAGGTTCTAACCTTAATTAGTGGAAAACACTTTTCAAATATCGGCCACATCGTTTCATAAAATTTCAGCGTCATTTCATCTGGAGTTTGCCCATCCTTGGTTATCATATTCCAGTCTACAGTTCCTAATTCATATAACATATTTATTTTCTTATGTTGTCTTACATCTCTAAAATAGGAATTTTTTCTTTCTGCTTTAATTACATCTCGGGGATAGGTTATTACCATATCATGATCAGATTTTACTAAGCTTTTCACTACTTTAACTTTTTTCCAATCGTGAGGAGCGTTCGTAATGAAGACATCAAGTATATTTTGACCCCTTGTGGGAACTTTAACAAGTTGGATGAGCGACAGCTGATTGAGCAGATTTCGAATATTTAATTTATTGATATCACCCGCAATGATTATTCTGGAGTTTGGTTTAACAGACAGTATTTGTTCGCATGTGTCTATCAAATATTCAATTAGGTCATTCTCATTATAATCGTGATCAGG
Source organism: Paramuricea clavata (assembly GCA_902702795.2). Classification (NCBI taxonomy): domain Eukaryota; kingdom Metazoa; phylum Cnidaria; class Anthozoa; order Malacalcyonacea; family Plexauridae; genus Paramuricea; species Paramuricea clavata. The sequence continues at coordinate 77,984 of CACRXK020000299.1, forward strand.
AGGGTGGTATATAGTTCCAACATAGACATTCGAGTTTTGTGTGTTAATTTTAGTCCATAAACATTCAAACAGATTGTCCGAGTTTGGCATTATCTGCATTTTCCAATCATTTCTACAAATAGTCGCCACACCGCCCCCTCGAAAAACATCCACGACTCTGCGAAATCGTCAGGTCGTCCCAAATTAATGCCAAACTCCGGATCGTCCAGCGTGAAATGGTCTATCTCCCCAAGCGTCATATCTTCCGGTACGGTGAGGAAAACGATGATGCCAATCGGTGGACCAAAAGGGATTGCGTTTACACCCATAATTATTGCATTCGGTTCCGTTCCCACATCCTTGAACCTAACGTCAACCTCTCTATCAGTTCCTTCGTACGAAAAAGTAACACCGGCGTCCGTAAAGTTTGTGTCTCTATACATTTCCAAGACAAACTTCGTCATTTCTTCGGAACATTCGAAGTACAATTGGACTTTCCTATACATATCCATTACGCTTTTATTATATATAATTTTTTTTTTGTATAAAAAAATCTTTTCTATAAACTGTTGAACTTCATTCCTCCTTTTCCAAACAGCTTGCCCTTGTACTGATCACGTGCTTTCCGACGGTGATTCCACCACTTAGTATTCCAATGAGTGGGATGTATGGTGTTACGTAACTGACGAGGTTTTTTATGTCTTTTCTAAGCAGATCGTTTTCCTCCAGTTCTTTTTTCATTCCTTCAGCATCCTTAACAGCGTCCAACGCCTCCATGAGTTCGGAAAACTTGGTAATGATTACGTAAGCTAGTTGGTTGTTTGTGTTCTCCAGCTGCTGCCTTTCGTAGTCTTTGTATATATTTTCCAAAGTTCCTCCGGATGCCTTTTTGATATATTTTACGGTGTATTTAATCTCACCTGCGTCAGCCAGTTTCAGTAGCTTTTGCCTTAGGTCGTTTGCGATAGGAGTCTCAGGTTCTACAGATTCGAATTGGTTTCCATTCCTTTATTTAATATGCGGAATAATTGTTCTGTGGGTATAAGGACGGCGTAATAGTATTTCCAGCCTAGCTAGTCGTTTAATGATTTCCTTTTTTTCTTCTTTTTCCGTGTTTGCCAGGTAATCGTCCAATATGATGTTCGTATCTTTTGTGCATGGGTTGTAAAAGGTTACGAGTTTGGATATATTTTCTCTATAGGGTTTCGCAATAGACGTAAGTTGTTGAGTGATAACGATGGTTGAGATTCCCATATGCCTAGCGCTAAACCCAAGTTTTACCAATTCGCTGGTCCTGTTTTTGACGGATTGACTAGTAGCACAGTCGTCGAGGACGATTAGACTGTTCGTTCCTGCTGCGAACCGTGAAACGTATTCTAAGCACGGATTTACATCATCCTGTTTGCAGGGCATGGCTATAAAGTCCTTATCTTTATTGTATTTCCAGTCCTGATATGTTTTATTCCATTCGTATGTGGGACATATTAGAAATATATACTCGAAGTGGTTTTTGTAATCGTTCTCCAACATTTTCAGTAGGTAGTAGGTTTTCCCACATCCGGTCATTCCGAGAATAATCATGTTGAATAGTGTTTCCAATGGTTCCATCTTTTATTATTTAGTAACAAATACCTTGGAGGGTCTTTTCGCTGATGTTTATAAGTCCATCGGATAACACAAAAATGTTACAGAGAATGTCTTCGGTCATCCCGTCGATTTCGATCTCTAGAAGAATTCCGGGATTATCACCAAGAAGCTTTTTTCCACTTCCAATGACATGGTTGTCGTCAACAGCTCTCAGATCAACTACCAATGCGAATTTATTTTTGTAGAATTTCCTGACGCTTATGGTATCGTTACAGGTGTTGTTGGCTATTCCGAATAGTCTTTTTGCTTCGTCGTAGAAATTTTCCGTTGTTAAGCCCTGACTGTATACGGAAGTTGGCTTTCCCTCTATCGTAACCTTTACTTTTTCGATGCTTGGGAAGATGTATTCCTCGCTGTCGGTTATTGTCCTTAGTAGATTCCTCCTAACGTGGCCGTCGCAACACCGATGAAAATATAAATTAACGTATTTGTCGAATCGTCCTGATTGGAATTGCTTTCAGCGCTGCGTCTTTCCGCCGCTTTCCTTGCCTTTCATTCTTTGGATATTGCGGCTAGTCTTTTACCTGATTCTACCCTTCTCGGATCCTTTGGTTTTTGGGTCTTTTCTGCTCTTGTTATTGTTGGCTCACTCATCTTTTATTTAGTATACATACTTTTTTTTAGATAGTTTCAGCATTCAGGGTTATCTCAAAATTACCTGGAATTTGTTTAAGAGTTACTTAAAATTTTCCTGAGATAGTTTCAGCACCATCTTAAGTAATTTCAAGGTCATCTCAAGGTCATCTCAAGGTCATCTCAAAACTACTTAAGATGTGCTTAAAAGTTACTCAAAATCCTTTTGAGATAGTTTTAACATCATCTTAAATAATTTCAGGATCATCTCGGGGTCACCTCAGAATTAACATAAATTTTTTTTTTTGCTATTTAATAAAAGCCATGAACTTCCTTAAACAATTGGAAGAGGAGCTTCAGTCAAGACTGGACATCATCAAACAAGCGGAAGGAAACCATCAATCAAACACAGGTAAGTCGGCTTTAGATAATATCAGGCAGATCACAGTTAATAGAATGAGAGATCGAAGAAAAGTATTACAATCTTAAAAGGACCGAGATATACAGGGATCTTTTCAAACAGGCGGAAAAAGAGTACCTGAATTCCCTCGGTCCGGAAGAACCGGAGAAAAAGCCAGTATATACCGGAGTTCCCGACAAACACTTTTGTTTCGAAGGACGCAAACACCAGTTTATCAGCATAAGCGGGGAAAGGACATGCAACAACTGCGGATTGATTACCGGACCCGTCCCCCCCGTTTCAGTATATAGTTGTTGGGATAGAGCAATCATGAAACTTCGGAAGAAAGCAACCTCGTTCCCAGGCTCTTTGCTCTTGGGAAGCAAAGACCCTGGTCGGAGCTGGTCACGTGACCCATTGAAAATTGATAGCCCAAGAGGGGGATGGAAAAGTCTCATATTACATGTTTCCACTTCCGCACTTCGATTGCAAGGAGTGGCCGTTCTGTACAATCATTAATTCATCTTCAAGAATCATATATACCTACTTGCTAAATTGGTCATCTGATGCACGATATATTTTTCAGTTATTTTGATGATTTTAATTGTGACCATCACACGACGTCACAACATCACACCAAGAGCAAAGCACGAAAGAGACTAGTGACGAACGTGCGGAAAGAGCGATCGAGTTACTCTATAAACCACGCAGCTTTGTGCCTTTGTCAGTATTTCATAGAGTTTCGCTTGTTTAATTCTTGATCGTTCATCCAAATTGAAATTACCTACGCGTTGTGATATTATGATGTTTATCGTGTGATTGCAATCTAAAATCTATGTATGTTTGACTACTTTTAATACCTGTTTACCGTACCTATACCTGAGTAACACAAGCTCGAACACAAGTACACGATGGCGTGCGTTCTGATCAATTCTTTTTTATATGGTGTGTTTTGATGACGTATGTATCTAGCTAATGTATATATCTACTGACACTCGGATACGGTTTATTATTTGAAAGGTTAAAACTTTCAACGAGGTTTTTAATATGGATGCAAACGATCTACAACATTTAGAATAATTCAGGTAAGGATGGTTTTATTTCTTTCTGTTGACATACATGAAGACGTTGAACTTTTTAGTATTCGATATAGCTAGGATATTTCATGAGTTTACAGCCCACTATTAATCGATTGGGCAAAATTCAATGTCACTTCAAGGAGTCAATTCAAAATCAAAGTGTACTATAATAAATACCTTTAGCTTTCTATGTTTATGTAGCGGTTTGTCAATTAAGGCGATAAATTCGTATAGTTACCCGAAATTTTCAGTACATAAAAGTGATTATATCTGCAAGTTTAGTTTATATATATTCAGTGTTTATTTATCGATGTGATGAACCGGTTTAATGAAGTTGCGAATATTGAGGGAAACAGCCAACAGGGTTTATCTCTGCTATATGAAGACTGCTATGTCTATGGCTACCTACTTTATGGCTACCTACTACAAATATCTGGCTATTATGTTAATTATTTATGTATTTGAAAGAGTTTGATAATTTAACTATTAATTGATTGGTTTGTTCAAAGTCGAGTATTGTCATAATAAATACACCATAATATGTCTTCAAATCTCTCAAATCTATGATTTTGCAAGGTTCATTTCTTCGGTTCGGTGCATGCTATGAAGACAGAAATACTACCAATCGATTCATAGCCGCCCGAAAGCCCTAGTCAAATTGATGCCGCCCACTTAGTTAATATTCCATATTAACACCGCCCACTCGAAATTGTTCAGGACGTAACTCTGCAAATTTATGTTGTTGTTGTTAAAATTCCGAAATGTAATACGATCCGATTATCCGATATGAAGTCTGCGCTCATGTCGAATATTTCACTCAATAATATATAGACACAATAAAGATTAAACAGCAACAGTGATGTTATATTAATATTAACATTAAATGTTGAAAGTAGAGCAAAAACCTTTATAATAAAGGCTCGCCTTTAGTACAAATTGGGGAAAGCAGAAACTTCTATACCAATTAGCTTGGATAAAAAAGGAGTATAATGATTTGAACAAAAACATTAAATCAATGAACCATCTAGATAGTTTTCATACTGCACTTCTTAAATCTCCATTGTATAATCGAACGCATTTTGCAAATAGCTCTTCTTTGTAATATATAATTTAATATCTTAGTTCTATATTCTAAAACTTTTCTTGTTTATATATATATATATATACATCGCATATAATCTGCATGCATATTATTATTGTATAATCTTTTGTATTTGTATAGTTTTCTCAGGGACCTTCTGAAAAACACAACTTGTGATGTTGGTTTTCCTGAATAAATACTATTATCAATCAATCAATCAATCAATACTTGTTCATCAATCATCACCGAACATCACACGCACGTGAAGGATTAAAGAAGCCGACCGAAGTGCATTATGGTAAAAAATACCGGCGACCATAATGCATCGCGCTTGGTTAAACTTCAGATTTCAACCCCCATATTAAAGTTTAGGTCTGCTGCCTTGCTCGGTCGCTTCAGGCGACCTCGCTGCGGCATCAATTAAAATTCGCGCAGTACAGTCTAGAATTCGCGCAGCTAGCGCTGGTTGCGCAAATTTTAACAACTACAATTTGCCAACAATTTCAAATACCAACAAGAATTAAAACATGTATTGTATGGTTCTCATTTGCCTAATACAATAACATTAGCGTTCGACACAAGTAAGGTATGGTATCATATTTCATAATATAACGAACACAATCAACAATGTAAACTATCTCGCTTAATTTACGAAAAAGTCGAAATTCATTAACCCAAGAGTAAAAACGAACCGTTTTGGAAATAGTTTTATCATCAGTAATTCAATTAAGGCATAATTAACAATAGTATTAGGCAATCTAATAGTTTTTACCGTAACCTAATTTAGGCATAATTAGCATTTAGCTATTGTATTTTCTAAGTTGTACATATATAATGCATAGTGGAATTCTCCAACATGTTTTAAGATCCTCTCTTTTATCAATTCTTGTAAATTTTACTTAATTCAGCTTATGGCTGCAATGAAAATTTCAATAATCTATCTATCAATAATTTTGTTTGTGGAAACACCATGTAAATTTATTACTGCAAAGCTTTCGATCCGTAAGCCCGGATCTACATCAGTGCTAATAATATGTGACTTCTTTAATTCACACGCCCTTTTTTATATACAAAAGTGTCGTGATCTGTTGGCTCGCGTCATTTGAAATTTAATGATAGCCCCGAGGTCACAGAGTAGAGACATACAGAGACGTAACTAGTGTACCCACTTTTTTTGTGCGCATGCTCGGCAAGTTACTAGATGCATGCATCTGATTGGATGACGACCTGATGACGACTCACTTTAAACTTGCTGAGCACGCGCAGTTGATCATTTTTCGCCCGGTCGCCTGAAAAAAAGTGGGTACATGATAACGTAATCTTCCGCAGTGTTTACAACGGTCAGTTACGTCTCTGTATGTCTTATCTACTCTGTGCCGAGGTGCTGGGGCCCTTGGAAATGTTTTGTTGGGCCCCAGACATTTTTGTGGGTTAAATATTTCCGCGCAAAGGGCAAGATATTTGTTTTTTGGGCTAAGTTCCGAAATTTGGCATGAAAAATTGAGATAAAGTCCTTGGAAAGCAATTGCAACGTACTCGTCCGGAAAAAAATTTTTTAGTATTGTTTTCAAGCTTGTGTCTTCAGATTTTCATCTTTTATTTCGATATTTACAGAATATTTATATTCTTAGACCTCGTTCACACGATACCGGCAGAGTTTGAAAACGCTACGAAATTCTTATGTTTAGGGGTTGCGTTCACACGATGCCGGTATGAAAAAATGTGAAACCTTAACGCCAACCGTTAGAGTTTGAAAACGATATATTAACCGTAAGAGTTTGAAAACGATATTTTAACCGTAAGAGTTTGAAAACGGAACGAAATTCTACCGTCAAGAGTGCCGTGTGAAAGCCCAACCGTAAGAATTTCATTACGTTTGCAAAATGAAATTTAATTAACAAAACTGCAAAAGTTGTTGTGGGATATTTTATTCTGTCTATTTTAACTGATTTGTGCAGTATATTGTCAAAGCGGAATATAATCTGCCGGTATCGTGTGAACAGTTGGAACCGTGATGATTTTCTGCCGGCAGAATTCCATGCCGGTATCGTGTGAACGGGGTCTTACTTAAGGCAGATTTCCAGTTCCTCGCTGTGAGTGATGCATGAACACTTTCATCCAATCACAATGCTAAACAGTTAATTTTAATTAGATGCAACTACTCGCAGCGAGGGGCTTCGTGCGAGGACTGGAAAACCGCCTTTAGTGCGGCCCATGAAACGTGCATCAAAACAAAGCGCTGTTTTAATACACTGCGGCTCTGGAAAAAAAGGAAATCGATTCTACAAGTCAAAGTACTCCCAGTGGCATGGTTTGCACGTGTATCGGGCTATATATGGCCCTGATATGGCCAAGCATACACGTGGCGCGTGCGTGCGAGTGGGTAAAACCCCGATATTTAGAAAAAATCGAAATAAATATTTCTACTCTGTGCCTTATTCAAACGAAACTTTCTACATAAATGCGCTTGAATACAAGGGGTATTTTACTCACATCATGACTCTGAGCAAATTCTGAAGAGTTTAGAAGATATTCATGTGATTGGTCTTGTGCAGGAAACATAGGGGATATAACCTTCATGTGCATGCCTGCCATGCTTCCAATGATGAATACAGATGAAACGTGGAAATGAGGCTATTAGGTCAAAAGTAGACTTCCCTTTAGAGAATTGTCTAAAATTATAAACTTTTGCATTCAGTTCATGTGGCAAAAAGGCAGCACTTTCCTTGCGATAGTAAGTCCTAGTTTAAATAATTCGCTACGTGGTTGCATTTCAGTTGGTGTAATTAGAGCTTGAAAAAACCAGCACTACCATTTGGATATTAGAAACTTAAATGACTAGTGGATATTCACAGGGGCGGACTGGCAGGTTGGGCTCACCGGGCAAACGCCCGGTGGGCCCCTTGCTCAGTTGTAAGGCCGTTTTGGGCCCCTTCAAATTGGCTTAAATGTCATTTAAATAAATTGCTAGAAGCTCCAAATCATAAGCATGAAAAGCAGGAAGCACGCTTCAACCACTTTTCTCGCCCCACTAAGGGCCCCTGCGATCTTTTCTCCCTAGTATTTTTCTTTTAAATATGCACAAAAAGATACTAAGGGATGGCTTTGAGGGGGGGGGGGGGCAAAACGGAATAAGTGGGCGTTTTCAGCTGCAGAGAAGCGTGATTAACTCGAAGATATTCTCGGGTCAGTGCGCAAATTTGCAATTTAAAGCAATATAGAGTATAGTTATGTACCTTGTAAAAAAAATCGATGGGGCGACACTGCATGTTAGTATCTTATAGGGGCTGCGCAATCCTCTGCCTAAATGCTAAAATTTAGCTTTGAATTCTTGGCAACTGGGCAACTTTATATTGCCACATGCAGTTCTCAAAAAAGCCAAGAGCAAACGGGTTTGCTTTGATACCAATGTTGCAGTAGAAGAACGTCTACTATCCAAAGCGACAAAAAGAATTCGAAAAGGGAAACTACATTTCGGTGAAAAGGATGACACTGACAATAGGGCGATGGATGCTCACGAGGACTATCAAGTGAATGTATTCAATGTCGTAATGGATCAAATTGTAACAAGCACCAATAGTAGATTTGAGAACCACAAGGACTTTACCAAGATGTTTCCTGTTTGGACCCTTGCCAATTCGATGAATGCAGAAGACAGAGGCTGCCTCAAAATGCATTAGAGTCCTTGTGAAAAGATTGGAAATCATATTGATGCAATTCATGCAGAAACAACTAACAAGTCTTGCAGGTCATGTTTCAGCTGCGATTTCCAAGACATTTATGAATATGGTCTCAACTTATCTACGTATTCCGAACTATATGCAGCTTATCAGTATTTAGTACCGCTTAGTGTAACGCAAGTCAAGAAGTTTCTTGACGCTTAAATTTATGTTAAGAAGCAACATTGGGCAGGAAAAATTAGAGGCACTTATGCTGACGTACATGTATAAACAGATGATCAATGACATATCAAATGAACAGATCATCAACCCGTTTGCCAACAGTTCCTTAGCACTGAGACGGCTAATGCCATGAAGACATTGAAGAGTAGACAATAATTTCCATTCTCCATTTTGACGTTAAGAACATAAATTCATATTTCATTTACAACTCATTTGCGTAAGTTACTTTTATAAACCAATGACATTTTTGCAGATCAATGACTAATGATAAAAGTGCCTACTAAAAATTAAAATAGGATAAGGTAATTCTTTTTTTTGGGGGGGGGGGGGTCAGGGCCCCCATCTAACCAAATCGCCCGGGCCCCCTTGAGGTAGCCAGTCCGCCCCTGGATATTCAGATCTACAATGTATATTGTAATTCCTTTTGAAATAAAGTTGGTACCCCGTTATTTTTTTTCCTAAAAGTCGATCCCAATTCTAAAAATGTTTATGGTATTAATATTATATTGTTAGTCCAATTTAATCCAAAACAAATCATTTAATTTGTACATGCAATATGTTGAAAGAGATGAACAAAGAGGTGCAAATTGTTAATAGACATATTACAAAACCTGAATGCCTGAGTAACAATCTGGTGTAGAACAAGCATGGCTTTTGCCAGATTTTCAATGAAAATAAAGGTGAAGTTTTTATTTTCAATGTACAGTTCCCTTACACCTGCATATAGTTGTGAAAAATCATGTGTTTCATATACTTTACAGATAGTGCTTCATATAATTTTCCCACAAAATGCTGGAAATTTCAGGGAATGTTTATTTCCAAATTTTCCGATGGGAGCATGAGAAACGGTTAACCATGGCGAATTTAGTATCATTTACCTAAGAATACCCATCAGAAAATGCAGGAAATGTTGTCCAAGGCATTCAAAAATTTTCTTGGGGAAATAACCCAACCCAGCAATAGATACTTTGCAAGCATGGAATAACTCGTACACCATTTTTAGTTGACTTCCAAACAAATTTGAATACAAAAATTTATTTTTTTTTGGTATTGAGCCGCAATGCGCCCCAGTTCGCCCTACTTATTTTCTTTACTTTACTCTGCAGCTTAATGAGTTAATTGCGGTGTGCCTCCAGACATTCCAACTCTCCCGATTTTACCCGGAGTCTCCCGAAAATTCATGCAATCTCCCGGTCTTCAGATTTTTATCAAATTCTCCCGATTTTTCAGAATACCTTCAGGAAATATCATAAAAAGTTATATAAATATACTGTTTTTAGCAACATAATAGTCTGTCTTGACCTTTTTTGAAGTTGCTGTATGGCAATCTATAGGATCACTTATAACAACATAGTCCCAAATTGCAGAAAACGCCATTTCAGAAGACTTAATTTTTATTCTTTTTTCCCAGAATAACTAGATTTCTGATTCACTGAACAGTCTCCCTAAATTTTACCTCCAGTGGTTGGAATGTCTGTGGCTCAAAAGCCACCCCTGAAAAGAGAATTTGCAATGCTTTACATTAGGCCATATGCAAACATTATAAGAAAGTTGGACCCTCACCCCACTTAAAAATACTTTGGATGTGCCCTCCTGATCAGCTGTGGTAGTATAGGGTATGACAAGCAGAACCATGTATTAAACATATCATAATTAGGATTGTCTGATTACACTTATCCATGGCAAACGATAGTACTGACAAAATAGCGTGCCAGTGTATGTAGTGGCAATAATGTTAACAAGCTTTCGTTGGTAACTACCTGAAAAATACAACTGGCGAATTTCGATGTTTCGAGCGAAGACCCTTCATCTGGAGTTGCCAAGAGCCACTTTAGGCCATCAGCCACTCGCGAGAATGAAGCTGGAAAGCAAGTTTCGTTTCCCCCCCACGGAGACCAAATTTTGATTTCATTATATGTTGAGTGGATCCATTTCAATGATAAAACACCAATGTTGTACTTCGGCAAACATGCAGGTCTCGAGAAAATTGCTTTTATCTATGTATGACGTCATCCATAGATGAGAAAACTAAAAATTTTTGAAATTCAAAACTTTGAAAAGACTGACGGATAGACCATCACATGTGTACAAAAAAACTATATTACGATAATCACGTACGGTCAATTGTTACTGAAATATTGCTGACCAAAGTTTTGGAAAAATGCTGAGTAAGCATTTTTAGTCAATGTTTGATCTGCAAATAGTTAACTGTAGCAACTTTATTTTTCGGACAATAAATCTCCTGTAGAGAGACTGGGGAAAGGAGTAAAATGTTTCCGTCGTAATAATACCTTGAATTGGGCGTTCCAGCATGCGTTTCAAAGGAAGGCAGATTTATGCATGCCTCAACGGAATTAAGCGCAATGCGGACGTCAAGCGATTGTTTCCATAAACATGTTTATTAACATTAATCAAAATTTGTCCAAAATGAAAATCAAATTAGTAAGGTTTTTATCTTCTTACTAGTTTTTTTAGTGTTTTGAAAATTTAGTTTTAATTAACGAAACAGAATTTAACAACAAATTTTGATGAAAAATTGCCCCTTTGCGCCTAATTTCGCTTTGAAATGCGTGCGTTTACTGCTCTTGTATGAAGCAAGAATTCGAGAACATCGAAGAACTTAGCCTGCGAAACAGTCTACATTTATGTCGCTTATTCCACTTGGGGGAAAACTTATTTATCGCGTCCCCTCCCCCCCCTCCAAGTGGAATAAGCGACATAAATAGAGTCTGTATTCGCAGGCTACGAAGCACTGTAAAATGTAATGAAATCGACAACTTGACCTTGGTCTTGTGACCTTGTACTGCCTGTCCTGCCTCAGCACTGAAATGTTTTTTGACAACCATAATTTACCAGAGTTTCTTGAATATTTTCCTTGTTTAACTAGTAGAACCGAACGTACAAGTGCATCAGAAGACTAAGCGAGAGTTTTGTGTTGAAATGCTCTGTTTACGAGAAGTTATTTTGCATTCGCAAGCCTCAACAAAAGCCGGCATTTGCACAGTTTGATTATCATGTCGATAGATAAAAGCAGTTTGAAAATTCAAATTGAAAACATTTTAAAACAGCCGTATTTGTATAGAATATATGTTAGTTGTATTAAAATCGTGACTTCTTTCTGTTTGAACTCAAATTTGTACTTGTTTTCCGATTGACAAGACTAGCTGTCAAGCTCGCGACCATTGGCAGGAATGACTGTAGATAAAGCAGATTCAGCGTGTCAAATGTCTTCTTGTTTTTGCCAAGATTATAATATTCTATTGCTGTTCAAACGAGATATTCTATACACAGGATACGTAGAGGATATTCTACTTTGTGTCAAGCAAAAAAAATTATAAAGATTAAACAGATATTCAAAATTATACAACAACCACGAACATTTCGTTATTTCTTCGGGAGTCCGGGGAAATGACGGAAATCTTCAAGTTTCAATGGAAGTCTGGCGCATGCGCAACAAATTTTCCAGCTGTTGGTCATCCCTCAAAATTTTTTCGGATTTTCCATTTTACAGGATAGGATTTTCGACATTTTCTGAATCGAGATTGCTTGGAAAATGCTCTAATCTTAGAAATAACGTAATATCCCTCTTATTCCCTTCCTGACAACAAAATTAATTGCCATTTCCTGTAAATTTTATTTCCTTGCATTTTATTTCCTTGCAAATTTTCTTAATTGCAAATGGAAGCACTGCTTCGTGGTATGCGCGAGGAGCACACGCAGCTTCGAAATGCGTGAAAAAATGGCGACGATATAATGTAAAATTACATAATTTGAAGGCCAATTTTTGGCAAAACTGCAGGTGTTATCGATTACAACATTTTGTTGTTCGACTTTATAAGCTTTTAAGCAACATTTGCACCCGTCAAATTGTTGTCTCTGTGTGGGGGAAACGAAAAGTCAAAATCTGCTGAGT
>CACRXK020000300.1:9769-20025 GCA_902702795.2 Paramuricea clavata
CATGGCAACTGGTCAATGCTATGCCAATAAACCTGCATGATTTGAATAATACAAATCATTAAAAACTTTCATAACATCACCTGTTGCTATGGCTAGCTTTGCCACAGACAGTATTATAATTATACATATACAAAAGTAATAAATAATTATAAGAATTGATGCATGGTATTCATATAAAACCGCCAATGCCAAGAAAGTAGAATAGAGTATTTAGATGTGATTCAACTTTGTGCAAGGTATTTGACATTCAAATTGCACTTTTCCTACCTCCTGAACAGGCATCTTAAGGGCTGTTTACATGTTGGAAGGTGCTACTCCGGTTTCCTCCCACAGGGAAAGTCAACAGGGCGGGTTAGGTAAAAGGGCCCACAGTAATTGGCATATGCTGTTGTGGTGACCCTGCCCTAGTTGGCAAAGTTAAATAAATAAATATGGTTGGGAGAGGGGAAGAGGAGGTGGGGGTGAGGGTGAACTTGAAATTCGGCCCTGTCCCTTGGAAGTGAGGCAGCACTTTTCTTGCGATAGTAACTTCTAGTTTTTTCCTGTGGTTTCGGCCGTTTTGTTTTGGCCATTGCGTTTTTGTGGTTTCGGCCGTTTCGTTTCGTTTCGGTGGGTTTTTTTTCGACGTTTTGCCTTTTAGTACATGCTCTACAGCTGGTGCATATTTTAATATAAAAAATTTTCGGCAAAAACTCAGACACTCAGGGAGAACAACTTTTTTCGACAACTTAAACAATTCTAGATCTTAATTAGCCTTTTTACTCACTTGGTCTATAGTATTGACAATAATTATGAACTAAAACAAGGTTTAAAATTCGACAATCGCCCATAAAGCGAACCACGTGCAAAGCAAAAGCACAAACTTTATGTCGAAATATCGCTTTAAATTCGGGCTCGTTGTCCTAAATTTCCATCTATGTCGGCAGTCTAAGTACTCTACTACAAGGATTGATATTAAATAAAGCATATTACCTTCCAATAGAGGTAGGATTGATATAAAAAAAATCCTCCATTTTTCTTCCTTGCATCTTCGCCACGCGCGGCAAAAAAAAATTAAAAAAAATTAAAATTCGGAAATGCCCGGCACTCCGTCCGGATCTCGCTCGGCACTGTACGATGCAAATCGGCAAATTCCGAGTTACTTGACAGGGGGGTTGGTTCACCGACTTCACCTCAAAATTCAAAAAGGCAAATATTGTATATTTACGAAAAACATTGCGACACGTTTTAGTCTTTCGTATAAAGAAGAAACCTTTTTAAATCGTTTCAAGGCTAAGGTATGTTTACGTTGCATTTTAAACTGCTTTAGAAAGCTTTAGCTTTTGTCAGGGATTATTTCCCGAGCTATTTGTGTAGCCGAATTCTGAGTATATAATTGCTTGTTTATACACAATAACACAAATTATATATCATATTTGCATGATAATTCTGCCGAAATATTCCGCTATTATAGAACAAGAGCGTGAAAAAAATATTGCTGCTTTATTTTGTCATTTTGTAAAAGATTGTTTACATAGCTAAGATATATAGTTTTTGAAAGCTGTCGTAATGACGTAATTCGATACTTTCCTGGCAAGTTAATTCCAAGAAAATGTGTGTCAAATAAAACGTCATTATAATCAGAAGGTCATGTTACAAATAATATGTGAGTAAATTGGCTGTATGATATTTTCCAAAGGAGGAATTTGTATTGGTCAAGCATCAGAGTGAGAAAATAGTGTTTATTTATATCCTTATCTGTAAGTGGTCACGTCCACATGTTGCCACAAATAACGTTGAATTGACATTATGAGTGGGTGGGTGGGTTTTTATATGAACTTATCAATGTTATCTCGTGGCAATTTGACAATTAATGTCCAAAGTAACTATCACAGTACAGCTTTTGTATTATAAATACGACAAAGTCAAAATACGACTGAATATCAATTGACCATTTGCGCAATAGACTAAATTTTGAACTAAACAAGTCTAGACAAAAATTTCATCACAGCTTGAAGGAGCATCACAAAATTAGTAATATTCCAAAGTTTCGTTGCAAAATGTTGAAAAATGCGGAAAATATAGCCTTGCGAAATTTGCAATTTTCAGTCATTTTAGATTACAAACGGGAAATTGACAGCCCCAAACCCTTCGAGGCTGTCAATTTTCCATTTGTAATCTAAAATGACTGAAAATTGCAAATTTCGCAAGGCTATATTTTCCGCATTTTACAACATTTTGCAACGAAACTCTGGAATATTACTAATTTTGTGATGCTCTTTCAAGCTGTAATGAAATTTTTGTTGATATCAAAATTTAGTCTATTACGCAAATGGTCAATTGACGTTATCTGGAGTGGGTGAAGAAATAATTTCGATTCGATTGTAAGAGATCCAATTTAATAAGAGTTATGATACAGTATTTGCATGCCATTCAGATAGACATAAATACTATAGAACCTATTGTTTGTTCTTAAAATCAGTTTGGTGTACCGCGTCAAACTGGCGTAAAAACACCCAACTTTCCACCATGGATAAGAGTGCTCTAATAAGTAAAACCAACAACCCAATCTAAAAGAGGGAAGGAGCTAAGACAGCCAATAGACGTACCAGTCATTTATTATAGAGTATATTACAAAATTAATGTAAAAAAATGAGGGATGCTTACAGTACTGAATTACCATCAAATGTGACATGAAACTTACTTAAATTTATGTTTTAGAAATACATGAGTTACCCACCAAGTTACCCAGGCTATCCAGCTTACCCCCCAGCACCCCCCTCCGGCCCTGGATATCCACCAAGTTCTGGAGTGGGAGGTATCGGCTTTGAATCATTGATGATCAGCCAACCCCCAGCCCAGGTAACTAAACTAACTTTATTCATTATCTGAATAATATTATTCTTTATTCATTATTCTGAATAGCTTTATTAGTTATAAACTGTTCTTCTTAGACGTCCAGTAATGATCATCTCTTATTGATCCAGTGTTATACTACAGGTGGAAACCTGAACTAATCTAACTTTATTTACACTGCTAATTGTTTAACTCTATAAATATGGATTGTGGTCCTAGTCTAAAAGAGGAGAAAAACTAACAATTGAGCACTGGTGCACAATGGATTAAAGTTGAACGTTTTATTTTCTAGCCTGCAGTTCCTTATCCAACTGGGCCATCACCCTTTCCTGGTCCACCTTCAGGTTTGAAAAGATATTCCTTTAATCAGGGTTTTTTCCAGGATTTTCTCTTGGGTCCGTTTTTGCAGAGAAGATTGAGTTTAGCTGAACAGCTGGAGCAGCTGCCCCTCCCCACTGGGGAAAGGGGGGCTGACACCCGTAGCCAACAAATGTAGTTGAGACGCAATGTTTTTCTTAATTGTTGGGTTTCCAACTGAAAACTAATTTCCACACGTCACAAATTTAACTCAAACAACTTCATTTTTACTGCACTGAAACGTTTGGTGAGAGGATTGCGTTTCAAAACTCAATTCAAGATTGAGTAAAAAATCCCTGAAAAAACCCTGTTTAAGTTGTCAACGGCTTGTTGACAACTTGCTACAAGGTTGTTGAGCTCAACAGTCTTGTTACAAGTTGTTCCAACAACCTGTTATCTGCCTTTTATAATTCAATAATTTGTCAACAAGTTGTGAGTGACAATCTTGTAGGAAGTCAACGTGATAAAATAACATTTTTAGCGTTGATAAGCTTGCTACAAACCTGTTGCGAACACATCTTGTTGATAAGTTGTAGGATGGTTAAGTGTGTGCCCGAAGGATGACAAAAAATTCACAGGACACTCTGAGTTGTTCGTTGAATCTTTCCAGTACCGGTACTATACTAATTTACATCATTTTTTTAAATGAATTAAAATGAATATAATTAAAATATTGTAGCACCGTATGGAGCTCCACCAGGAATGCCTGCAGCCAATCAATATCCTATGCCAGCACCAATGGGATTTGGGGTAATGTAACTAATATAGTACGGTCATTCCAGAAAATATCCACTCCTCCCCCACACAGGAAATTGGAAGTCAACCCCCTTCCTTTGAATGTCCTAGTACATACTCTTCTCCGAACAGCAGCCTGGATCTTTTCTGAATTGACAAGTTTATATTACCTATTACTTACTAATTAATGTAAATAGGTTGTCACTGGATTACTTCTGTGATATAATCTTGAATTGTCTGTGTCAGCACAGAATAAAGACATACAGAAGTGTAACTTCCATTACAAAACCGTAAGGCGCTTTTTTACCAAAATAGCTGGCGGCCATGTTCTTAGCAAGTGCCCTAAAGAGAGGCATTCATCCCCCTGGAATATTAAATTTTCAATATCTTTTCGGGGGGGGGGGGTGACTGCCTCTCTTTAGGGCACTTGCTAAGAATATGGCGGACTCCCTTTGTCTGGAGTTACTAGCCAAAGTTACTAATTCCAGCGAAACGTCGAAATTCTCCTTATATATTTCAGGTAGTTGCGTCTCTACCAATGAAAGCTTGTTATACCGTACTTACTAATCACTCTGTCGTAGTGGGCGGGTGTGTTTGGTCAAGCAAGGGTGAACACAACGACAAAATTTGCTTGCCAAACATGACCACCTGCTTATTTAACAGGCCCCAGGGGTGTGTGAGAAAATATTTTCCGCTTCTTTTGTTCCTCAGCCACAGCTAAGTAGCACTTGTATTATTGTTTTTATTTTTAGGGTGCTGCAAATATTGCTCACGCTGCTTCTGCATTTCAAGCTCCAATGAGGGCCATGCCAGCTGCCAGTGTAAGTTAATAAGAAATATGAATGAAATATCTTCAAACACTACCTAAAAACTCATTTCAGTAGAGTGATGAACAATGAAAGTGTAACCTACTGTATATTATGTGTAAATAGCATCAATTTGAGCATCTTCTACTCAATAGAACTAAATGTTGAAATGGTTTTGAAAATGGAAATTTCGAGCTACCAAATTTTGACATGGCAATTTTTCTCATATTTGTGTTGTATAGCCAAGTTTTGCTACCCCAGCTTATCCCACCAATACCCCTCCTTATCAGCCTGGACCACCACCTCAATCGCATGTACCTCCCCCTCAATCCCATGTACCTCCCCAAACATCCTATAACAACCCTTACCAAAGCAGAAGTTCATTCCATGGTAACCCCCCTGCTCCTTCTGCCAATGTTCAACGTCATAACCAGTCATTCCATGGTACCCCATCAAATCCATCACCTCCTGCTAAACAACCTGCTGTGGTATGTAGCAAAATTTTCACCACTCCCCCTGCATTTGATTCCTGATAGAGCTGTCCTAAGTTTAGGTTTCCTCCTGTAGTAACACTCACTGGATCAATAAGAGATGATCCATACTGGACGTCTAGAAAGAACAGTTTAGAACTGATAGAGCTATCCAGTATAAATTAATAAAGTTAGTTTAGTTTAGGTTTCCTCTTGTCTGAATCTCTACGAAGAACAGTTTAGAACTGATAGAGCTGTCCAGTGTAATAAAGTTCTAAATTAATCTAGGCTCCAAACAACGGAACTGTGAAGCCTTATCCATCATTCAAGCCTCAGGTTGATGCAGAAGCTATAAGAAAGGCTGTCGGAGGGTTTGGTAAGTATTCATTGCTGCGGAATTACGTGTATGTTTCTTTGACGTGAAGTTTGAAGTGATAATTGGCCATTGACTTATATATAAAAGGTGGATGGTGGTCTCAACAAACTGGGATATAAAGAAAATGTTGTTCTTCATTCCAAACAATTTGTGTATAAACTGGCAAATGAAGAAACAGAGTTTATGTTCTTGAAGGACAGATCATAGTCTATGTGTATAAAAGTGTCACTAGTTAGACAAACTATCGGGAAAATATCAATCATGATTTGTTGCCAGCACAATTGTATTACAGGGTTCGTAGCGGTCTTTGAAATCCTCGAAAGTCTTTAAATTTGAATGCAGGTCTTTAAGGTCTTTGAAAAGTCTTTGCATTGTGTGAAAAAGCGAAGAAAGTCTTTAATTTAAAAGTCTTTAAATTCGTCAGTGAGTATTTGATTATACGATTTCCTAGCTAATAAAATAGATTGATTGAAGCAAGAATTTCGCAAATATCAACGAAAAGGCGCATTTTAGGATGTGATTTGACGGGACTAATTACCTGGTAAAAATGGTGCTCACACTCGCAATTTTTCGACAGCTGATTGTTCTCAAAGGTCTTTGAAAAGTCTTTGAAAATAGGCAGAAAAAATCTTTGAAAAGTCTTTGATTTTTTTTGGTCTTGGAGACTACGAACCCTGCATGTATTAGATCACGCTGTTCTAGCTATAGTTCATCTGGATAGTTTGTCTTATGTTCAATACACTATAATTGGTGATCCATCGAAGAGATGATCGATCTCTTTTAAAGGATTGGGCCTTTACAAATTTCTCAATCTTGGTATAATTTTAAGGGACAAATGTGAAAGAAATAATCAGCATCCTCTCAACAAGGAACAATTCACAACGAGTGAAAATTGCGCTGGAGTACAAGACTCAATTTGGACGGGTAAGACAAGGATGACTCGTAATGTTGTAGGCCCTTTGAGTAACTGTATGGATTAACTGCAGGATTTTCAAAACAATGAAAGGACAATGAAACATTTTAATCACTGGATCATGACTCTACGGCATGGAGAACAGCAGGATTTTCAAAACAATGAAAAGACAATGGAATATTTTAATCACTGGATTATTATAACTCCTTAGGACTTGAATACAGATCTTAAATACGCGCTTGGTGGCAGTCTAGAAAGTCTATTATTAGCAATGATGCAATCACCTGCTGAATATGATGCTTCAGAATTACGTGGAGCAATGAAGGTAGGTACTGTATTATTAATACATGATTTGCAATAGGCTTGTAGCAAGCTTGTTAACAAGTTGTGACAATGCTGTTCCAACAACAGAACAACTTGTCAACAAGATTTTTCGCAACAGGTTTGTAGCAAGCTTGTTAACAAGTTGTGACAATGCTGTTCCAACAACTTCTCAACAAGATGTGTTTGTAATAGGTTTGTAGCCAGCTTGTTAACAAGTTGTGACAATGCTGTTGCAACAACTTGTCAACAAGATTTATCCTCAACAGGCTTGTATCAAGCTTGGTAACAAGTTGTGACAATGTTGTTCCAACAACTTGTCAACAAGATGTCTCCTCAACAAGCTTGTATCAAGCTTGTCAACAAGTTGTGACAATGCTGTTCCAACAACTTGTCAACAAGATGTCTCCTCAACAGGCTTGTAGCAAGCTTGTCAACAAGTTGTGACAATGTTGTTCCAACAACTTGACAACAAGATGTCTCCTCAACAAGCTTGTAGCAAGCTTGTCAACAAGTTGTCATAATGCTGTTCCAACAACTTGTCAACAAGATTTATCCTCAACAGGCTTGTAGCAAGCTTGTCAACAAGTTGTGATAATGCTGTTCCAACAACTTGTCAACAAGATGTCTCCTCAACAAGCATGTAGCAAGCTTGTCAACAAGTTGTGATAATGCTGTTTCAACAACTTGTGAACAAGATGTGTTTGCAATAGCTTGAAACGCGAGTATATGACTGCCTAAATTCTGGGGCCGGTTGTATAAAAACGTAGTTAGCGCTAACTGCAGTTAAAAAGTAGTTAAAAAGCCCTAAAAAATAGTTAACTTTAATCACGTAGTTAAGCCGGTTGTATAAAAGTGTAGTGTTAGCCTTAACTGCAGTTAAAAAGTAGTTAAAGCATGGATAATAAAATAAATTATTATCTATTTTATTTTATTATCCATGGTTAACTATGCTTTTAGGGTATAGTTAACTGTCCAAAACGTAGTTAAAAATGACGTTTGTATAGGAGTGAACAACATTTTTCAGTAAAACAATAATGAAAAGCAACGCTTACCTTAGATTTTCAATCGCTATCTTCCCTGTGAATGTTTCCTGACAAACTCTTCAAACGCTATCGGCGTATCGCTTTGGTGTTTTTACGAAAACAGAACATATTTTTGCACAGGACGATTTCTCGAAGACGAAGTATGGTCCATTACACCAAGAAACACTGATATATAATTGCCAAACAGCTAGACCTTGGTTTAACGTAGACATCTCAAGGAAAAACTGCATTCTTTTATGATTTTTGTGGCGGTTTTTCCTTGTTTTCGTGTCTATTATTCACTGTTTTCTAGTGTTTTGAATAAAATTCCCGCCTATTTACAAAATACGAGTCCACAATCATGTTGAAAATGTGTGTCAGCGATCGTTACTCGCTGCTTACTTTATGTAATTTTGTGTTTAAACGCCGCCCCACGCACAGTTAACTACGTGATTAGTTAACTATCCGACTAACTACGTTTTGTGCAACCATGGATAATAAAATAAATAATAATAATTTATTTTATTATCCATGGTGCAACGCAGTCCCTACAGTCCGTATGTAAACAAAGCCTTTGTTTACATTTTTGTGTCCAAAAAATTAAGCTTTATTCGACAACTATTTATATTTTCAAGCTTCTAGAGTATAATAAATGATCAAGAAACAACAATCAGGCTTTGCAAGAACCCAAAACATAGTTAAACTGTTTGTATCATAAAAAGTGGGCTCCTTTGTGCACATGCGCAGATCGGACTGTAGGGCACCTATAACTAATTACAGCATGGATAATAAAATAAATTATTTTATTATCCATGATTACAGTTAAGGATTTAACTACAGTGATTAACGCTAACTACAGTTAGCGCTAATTACGTTTTTATACAACCGGCCCCTGATCTTGTTCGGTGACTGAGTTTGAAATTGCTATCGCATTTCTTTTAGGGTTTGGGAACGAAGGAAAGTGTTCTCATAGAGATATTGTGTTCAAGAACTAACGCAGAAATCAGCACAGTTAAACAGACATATCGCAAACGTATGTAATATGTCACGTATTTATACATACTGAAATCTAGCCCTCTGTTGGTCATACATATGGAAAGGTTTTGCTTTTACCAATGGTAAAATATATTTTTGTAAGTAAGTGTCTGATTGCCTGATCTCTTGAACACGTTAATTGAACACGTCAATTGAACAGTTCGTTAATTGATTGATTGATTTTATTATTTAGTCCTTTTCCGTTTATACTGTTCAGTAAACTTAACTAATTTAACGAATATTGTGAAGAAGGATCCGCAGTAATTGGCTGTAGCTGTTGCGGAAATCCTGCCTTGTTTATATATATAGTAATTTGATGTTTCTTCTTAATATTGTTACCAAGGCAAAGTTTGATAAATTATGAATTAAAATAAATATAATTATTACACTGTTCATTATGCAACTCATAGTCGACCTGTTTTTATTTGCAGTGTACAGTCGAGATCTTGAGAAAGATGTGGAATCGGAAACCTCTGGCCATTTCAAGAAATTCTTAACTTCGTTATTACAGGTGCGGCAAGTCGTTGAATGACAGCTGAATAACCGTATAACAAAGTTGTACCTATAATTTTCAACCATGAAAGCATTCACTTGGTAGGCTAGAAATTGGTAGCATTGGTAGGCTATATATACAGTAGATTGTTTGAAATTTAAAGATTTCCAGCTGCAAAGGTGGTCATAACATGTTCGCAGCCTAATTGCCCCAGGGTCTGAAATTTTATTTTTTTCTCAGTATCCAGCGGGATGCTAGGATTCAAAGTTTAGTATCCCCCTGAAAATCTCTGGATACTGGTTACATGCATAAGTATTGTACCCTGTCGCATCCAAATAATTAAGTTTCCATAACTCTCACTATAACAGGAGATTAAACAGTACACAAAAATGCACATAATATGAGGAAAGGCTTGGGTGACAGTCTGAATCAATGCTTAACATTTGAAATTTTCTTACTATCCAGTTGGGATATAAGTCCTTCACAGTTTGGTATCCAAAACCAAATTTTGGTATCCTGTGGATATTTCAGACCCTGGAAATTTCAGAGCCTGGCCCCCACCCCTAATATTTCGCGTCCGGCACGGAGTCTGATAATGATGATTTTTTGACCAGGCTAACAGAGATGAAACAACAAATATTGATTACGGGAAAGCGAGAGTTGACGCAGACGCACTTTATAAAGCAGGAGAGAAAAGATGGGGCACAGACGAAGCAAGGTGTGTGCGAATATTTATCAGGAATAATGGACGACTTACGCTTTAGAAAAATTTTTAATCTGGGAATAACAAAGGATATTTTCTGAAAGAAGTTATCAAAATTAGAAAAACTGCAAAGTTTGGTTGCGAAATGTTGTAAAATACGGAAAATATAGCCCTGCGAAGTTGGCAA
>CACRXK020000300.1:20045-90347 GCA_902702795.2 Paramuricea clavata
GGCAAATTTGTATACATTTCTATTACGTGCGGAAATTGGTAACTAATTTAGTTAACAATTCACGCACGTAATACAAAAGTATACAAATTTGCCAACTTTGAAGGGCTATATTTTCCGTATTTTACAACATTTCGCAACCAAACTTTGTAATATTACTAATTCCAAGACGCTCTTTCTAGCTGTGGTGATAGATTTCGTTGTTCTTACTTAGATTAAAATTTAGTCTAAAGCGCAAGTCGTCCATTAGCCATTCCGAAGTTGATGAGAGGACTGGGGACGAGTATTAAAAAGTGCCAAAATTAAGAAATGAACCAAATCACTGAATCAACTAAAAAGACTACCTCAAAATTAGTAAGTATACAAAGTTTGAAGACGTTTACATGAATACTCTTCGAATAATAAGCTTTCGAAAATTGTGAAATTACTGATTAAAAGACTGTTTTTGGGACGCGCGACCCCAAAAACAAAAATTACAATACATTTCATAGTAAATATCGCGTTTTCGAAAGCTTATTGTTCGAAGGATATTCATGTAAACGTCTTCAAACTTTGTATACTTACTAATTTCGAAGTGGTCTTTTTAGTGAACACTCATCCCCAGTCCACTCATCAACTTCGGAATGGCTAATCAGTGGTGCAACTTTACTTTTTTGATCACTTGCCCTCAAGGCAAATTAGACATGAAAATTAGTTGCCCTGAATAAAATTCACTTGCCATCAGCCAATGGCCACTGGGGTGTCTAGGTATAGGGGGTATACAGTATAACAGCTTTTACACCAGTTTTGAAATATATTAAATAATTATTGATCTTGTGCTCTTTATCAATGATTTAAGAAAGCAAATCAACCACTAGTCACATACTCACCAAAGCAGTAAATCAAGATCTGGCGTTTGAAGTTGACGCCGTTTGGCGTATAAATTATATGCTTGAACTGCTACGAGGGCTTGTAGTCGTTAATGCATGAAATTTATACGCCAATTAAGGGAACAACATGTCGACTCATTCTCCCACTGCTTAATATATGGCTATTTTATACTGCCTCAGATCTATCTTTGGTCCACGATAAACAAAATTTGAATCAAGCACAGCACTATAAAAAATTATATCCGACAATGAAAACATAAACTTAAAAATGCTCAACTTTTTGTGGCAAGGCAACTTGCCCAAGACAAAACGTTTACTTGCCCGTCATGATATTCACTTGCGCCGGGCAAGTGTTAAGTTACACCTCTGTTTCAGAGTACAACTTGCTCTTGCACTTAATTTACATTTTTCCAACGTATCAATTCTAGATTCAATGCGATATTTGCGGCTCGAAGTTTTGCTCAGCTCAGGGCCACTTTTAATGAATATGCAAAGGTATGTGTGGATTTATGCTGGTTAGTTGGGTTGAGCATGTCATTTGGTGGTGCTTATTATGAGAGGGGGACATCAGTTCATGTACAGTAACTGATGTAGGGCTGGAAGGAAACATTAGTGTGTGGTGGTGATATGGACACTTGGTATATTGTGTTTTAGATCTGTAAATATGATATTGAGAAGTCAGTGGACAGGGAGATGTCAGGGGATCTGAAGAATGCCATGACTACCTTAAGTATGATCATTGAACATGTTTCCTGAATAAATAATATAAAATAAAAAGTAATATAAAAAATAAATACATAATAATAAAGACTTCATAATAAACTGTTAAAAAATCCCATCAGCAATGCTGCTGGTATCAACGGGAGAACAGTGATTACAATTCCCATACACTACAAATATGAGACTTTTTGCCAAGTTCTAAAAGATGCGTGTAAACAGTACGTTTAAATTTTGAGAAAGAATATCATTTCTCTAATGTTTGAAGGTAAAGAGTTCCAGTCTTTTGCACCAGCATACTTGAATGTTGATTGACTCATTCTTGCACTGTTCACCTTCGGAAGGTCAAGCAGCGTCTTATCCCTCATGTTTCTGTTGTGCATGCAACGTCTGAATTTGAACGGAAATTCGAATGAGACTCAATCTGAATTTGAAATCTCTCAGTTGGCTAGGGCAGTCCAAGTTATACAGTATCTTGTAAATATGCTGTGCAATGATTTAACTCCTATGCTATGCAATGATTTAACTTCAGTTCAGAATTCAGGAGCCGTACAAACTGTGAACACTCTGTCATTCTTTTTCTAGTTCAATGCGTGCGCAATACTCCAGGATATTTTGCAACGAAGTTGTACAAAAGTATGAAAGGTCTGGGCACGGATGACGCGACGTTGATACGTGTCGTAGTGACGCGATGTGAGGTAGATATGGTCGTGATTAAACAAGAGTTTCAAAGACAGTACCAGAAGACATTGGCCAGCTTTATTAAGGTATGAAATATACACACATAAAAATCCCACAACTTGTCAACAAGATGTGTTCGCAACAGGCTTGTAGCAAGCTTGTCAACAAGTCGTAACAATGCTGTTATTTTATCAAGTTGCTACAAGGTTGTCACTCGCAACTTGTTGACCATTTGCGTAATAGACTAAATATTTGATCTAGACAAAAATTTCATCACAGCTTGAAAGAGCATCACAAAATTAGTAATATTCCAAAGTTTCGTTGCGAAATGTTGTAAAATGCGGATAATATAGCCTTGCGAAGTTTGCGATTTTCAGTCATTTTAGATTACAAACGGGAAATTGACAGCCCAATACCCTTTGGGGCCTTTGCTTTGGGGCATCAATTTCCCGTTTGTAATCTAAAATGACTGAAAATTGCAAACTTCGCAAGGCTATATTATCCGCATTTTACAACATTTCGCAACGAAACTTTGGAATATTACTAATTTTGTGATGCTCTTTCAAGCTGTGATGAAGTTTTTGTCTAGACTTGTTTAGATCAAAATTTAGTCTATTACGCAAATGGTCAATTGCAGGACGATAACAAGTTGTTGGAACAACTTGTAACAAGTCTGTTGAGCTCAACAACCTTGTAGCAAGCTGCCATGCAACAAGCCGTTGACAAATTGTCAACAAGCTTGGAACAAGCAGTGCGAACACATCCTTGTTGGAACAGCATTGCTACAAGTCTGCTGCAGGTTTGTTACAACTTGTGCGTTTTTGTGTACTACACGCGTAAAAACGCACAGCTTGTAAAGCCTAGTTCTCATTCATCGCAATCTGTCACCGACGATCGGCGACGCTTATCGCCGATACTCGCCGAGCGCGAATGCACGAAAGTTCTCATACATCGGTGATCGTCGCAGATGACAGCCGATGTGTTTCGAAATTTCCCAAATTTCCCACAAAATGGGCCCATTCAACGTAAAGTTCATGATTTCTGTCAAACTTCAATTGATTATTTCCTTGCTTGTTGAGGAAAAAACAACTTTTACTCATTTCTCATAGATTTTTTAAGCAGGTGGCAGTCGGCGATGGTCGCAAGAAACAAACTTTTTTGTTTCCTGCGATGTCATCGCCGATGGTCGGCGACGATTACGGACAATCGGCGATATAATTTTTGATGTGTTCTCATAAATGGCAAGCGGTCGCCGACGTCGCAAAGCTCCCATCGCCGACGGTTTGCGATGAATGAGAACTAGGCTTAACAGGTCTGCAAACAAGTTGTTACAAGTCTGTTCACAAGCTGTCAACAAGTTGTGTTCGCACTGCTTGTTCCCAGTTTGTTGTAACAAGTTTGGAACAAGCTGTTAACAACTTGTAACAAGCTTGATGGCATTATCAGCATTGTTACAAGACTGTCACAATTTTTTTTACAGCCATGATATAACAAGGATGTTACAAGGTTGACGACACAAGGTTGTAACAATCTTGTTATATAAAGCATGTAACAGACTTGTCACAACAACCTTGCAACAAGTCTGATAATTTCGACAAGGTTGTTACAAGTTGTCAACAAGTTGTTCCAAACCTGTTGACAACTTGTGACAAGCAGTGCGAATACATCTTGTTGACGGCTTGTGTATTATATATTGTTGTGTATTATATATTGTTGTGTATTATGCAAGCCTCGAATTTCCCTGAAATCAATCGACGGCAATGGCGTTAAAAATTGCCGTAGAACGTAACAGCTGTCCACGGCAATTTTGGAAGTTTCCACGGCATTTTTCAAATTACTGTAATAAAACTTTAATTTTATTGTTACCTTGGATTTTTGACAAGCTAGAAAATGTCTATGTATTTCTTTAGTGTTTTTTTTTCGAAGAAAACTGAGACTAAAATAGTGATTTACGCATGATTTGATCAACATCTCAGTTCAAGTATCAAAATAGTAATGCACAGTGACTGAATAGTATAAAAATTGCACTACACAGCAAAAAATTGCCGTCGTTGCCGCAATGATCCACGGCATTTTGTTCTCCCTCTACGGCAATTGCCGCGATAAAATTCGAGCCCTGGACTATTATGTATTGTTCTTTATCACAAACACGCGGACCTCATGCAGAATGTCAACATTTTGTTTTTAGGGTGACACAAGTGGCAATTATCGTAAAACATTGCTTGGGCTTATTGGAGAGCCTGAAAATTAATCAACCACAAATCAAGTTTGGTATGCCGTTTGAAAAATATACCATCCTGGCAATTTTTTCTTGAGCAAAAAGCAAGCTATGTAGATAGACATGAAAATTCATTTTCTCAAAATCATAACAAGTATTGGTGGGTTATACTGTATAGTGTGGTAATTACTATAGACATGGGGCCGGTTGTTGAAAGGTGGGTTAGTGCTAACCCTGGGTTAAAATTTAACCTGCTGTTTTAGTTTGTGTATTTCTGCACGTCTGCTTATTTCAAAACTTCAGCGAAGTAAACTCCTATCGATCTAGACAAGATCTCTGAAAAAATATTTCCAAATTTATATACATTAGACAAGCCGTTAGGAAGTTTGCTTTGAATTTTAGGTTAACATAGGGTTTTAAACTAACCCAGCTTTGAACAACCGGCCCATAGTGGTCAGCTTGAAATATATACATACTGAGCAAGCGAATGATCCTAGCGGCTAACTGTTTCCATGACATGCGTTTCCAAACACAAGCTCAGTACACATAGTGAATAATGACGCCTGTGTTCCAAAAGCTCACTCACACTCAAAGAGTGGAGGTTCAGTTTTGAACTTCTCTTGAGTGTCAATGCTGTTTTTGAATAGCTGGAGGGTGAGTAGTCGCATAGTAAGGTGCGGGACTAACCCTCCAGGGGCCGGTTGTATAAAAAAGTGATTAAAAGTAACTACAGTTAGTGGAAACGTCATCCAATAAGAAGCGCGTATTTGAGAGTTAATCACTATTTAACTACAAAATAGTGATTAAAAAAGTGATTAAGAGTTTTATACAACCGGCCCCAGCTATTCAAAAACAGCACTGACACTCAAGGGAAGCTCAGATTGAACCTCCACTCTTTGAGTGCGAGTCAAAGTGAGTGAGCTTTTAGAATACAGGCACCAGTCTTTCTCGCAGCCGATTTTCCCGCCATTTTTCGGGTACTACTTCTCCCACGTTTGAGAGTCTGCGCACCACGAAATCAACAACTTTCAGTATTGTAGTTGTTTGTATAATGCCAAATGTACAGTTATAACTTTTAAAAGTCGATTTTCACGTTTGAATTGTCTAGAATCTTTCACGAGGGCAGACAGTACCTCAAAAATGGCGGATTTTCGTTTTTGCGAGGCCTGTTTCATACGTCGCACTTCTCATGACCTGAACGCATTAAAAACAATAGATAATGAGGCATTTCAGCTGATTATCTATTATTTTTAATGTGTTCGGCACATGAGAAGCGCGACGTTTGAAACAGGCCCGAGAAAGGCTAATTTAACAGTCACTCTGATGACTTTATTTTCAAGTTGACTACCAAAACATCTAAGTATAGTTACAGGATTTAACGAGAAAATATATTTTCTCTTACATTATAATCATTGACAACCTATTCAATCTAGAATATGATCACTAATTTAATCAATAACGTTTTCACATTGATGCAGCAGCTCATAATGAATATTAATTACAAAATTATTTACATAATTTTACTAGATAATTTGTAGGTAGATGGATATGAAATCACGTACTATGTTATAAGTCACTAAATAAATATAATGTATGTATGTTGTGCATAATAAATATTCTATCAGCCATGAATTAACAATCGGTTTGTCAATATGAGGAAGTTATGTAACAGATAGTTGTTTATATTTATATGGCTCGGCCTTTTGATTTGCTTTGAAAGCTTTGATAAAGTAGAATATACTAGCAAGATCCATCAAAGCTCCAGAAAACGGCACTTGCCAGCCATATTTGACATTGATGTAGCAAACCACAGAAAGACCAAGGTAGAGTAACCCTCGTTTCCATGTGTCGGCGGCGAGAACAAACGACCAACATTGGCGAACAAGCGACTGTTCACTGCAGAGAAATAAGAATAATGTTCAACCACACTCTCGAACAGACTTAGCCTCGTAGCTCAGTTGGCAGAGCATTGGACTAGTATCCCAAAGGTCGCGGGTTCGATTCCCGCCGTGGCCAGGCTAACATTTCAGCCTGCCAGGTGTGTGGATATACACTCAGAGTAACATCAAAAAACATATTCACCTGAGTACATAACATCAGAACACACAAAAAATATCGTGTTCAAGAACCTTTACAAAACCTGGTGATGAGTTCAAGAAGGTACTGGGTTCAAGAATCTTCAATTTTACAAAACCTGGTGACATTTATTGGGTCAAAACATTAAGAATGGAAACTTTTGTAAGTTGTACCTGCAGCAAACTGAGAATACTTTGTCTAAAACCAAACTTATTTCAAGAAACGTCATCGCTATTCCACACAATCTAAAACAATGTACAACGAAGGATGAGCTCAAACAAAAGAGCCAGGTAAAGTCATATCAAGGGTCAATGGATCTTATTGTTTATTGATGTTTGACCCAATGGCCTTGTTTTCGTGTCAGGTATTTACTTGTGTTTCGTGCACAGTAGTGTTAAGAACTTACTTGTTATTGGGCTTATAACCTTCATGTGCGCCTGTCATGCCAAAACTGGCAAACACGAAAACGAGGCCATTGGGTCAAAAGTGAATAAACGGTAAGGTCTATTACTTTGAGTCGACTTACATTAAGTATATACCAATATCTTGATGCTCGTCAACTATGGTGACAGCAATCCCCCAAATGCCTGAAAACACAAGTTGTATTAATATTGTAGCAAGTTGTCATGTTGCGAACTAGTCTGCTGTGAACCCAGATGTCATTTCAAAGTTACTTTTCGGGTGAAGAATGAGCATGGGAAACAACGTCTGGGTTCACAGACTAGTTGTGAACAAGCAGTGCAGATGCACCATGATATCAACTTGTAGGGACAACTTTGGAACAAGCCTACTCCAGAGCTAATTTTAGATACACTGTCACGTGATTGTACCATTTATAAAATGATTATTCTACATTTTACAAAAATACATCCCAAAAATAACTTCAGCTGTTGAACAGACAATACTGGATGATATTATACTAAGCCGTTTATTACAAGGATTACTAGACTAGCATTCAGGCTTATATGTTGTACAATGAACACGTGTAATATTTTATATATATACATAAGTACTACGTATTAATATTATTTTTACCTATCGTACATGCGAAGCCAATTAGATTTGTTAAAACATTCCATTTTCGCCAAACGAAATTGGAAATTCGTTTATCATCGTCAAAAGCATAACGTCTTTGTTCATTCATGGCTGATTATAAAGTGAATTTACACCGCAATACGTTGAATTATCCGCAGTTGCTCTTTTTTTAAAACCATTTAATAAACTCGACCCGACAAACAAAACCTCTGAAACAAAACAATATAAACAGGGAAGCAGAGCCACTTTAATAATACTTGCAAGGGATTCTTCCCCGGGGCAAAAGTTCGTATATTATTGGAGAGTCTGGTCCAGTCATGAGATTGAGATCAGTGTACTGTGTACACTGAACTCAAAGTAGCACACTGAACTACTGGGTATTCCAGTATCTTTATGAGATCAGTATACACTGAGCTCAAATTATAACTGAACTGTTACGTTTTTGGAGGCCTGGTAACTAGCCGGCGCCATATTTGATGTTCGAAAATCATGCTTCGACCACAAGTTCAACTTTCATTCGTGTTTTAAAACATTTATAATTTTATTTCGTGCATTCTTTTAAAACAATCCGCCAATTCAGACACAGTACCAATGGAAAAACCTCGCATTGAGCAAGTTTTACAAGCTATTGACGCGCTATACAACATTCAAAATGCCGAAGGAAAAGAAGCTGCCTCAAAGTGGCTGGAAAATTTGCAGACTTCGGTAGGAAATTTGCCTGTATTTTGTCGTTGTTTGTTGTTTTCTTCGTGTTTAGGTTGTAGAATTGAAGAATGTCTTGTGTGCTGGCAGAATAGTTTGGTTTTACTGCGATTATTAATGTGGCTATCTGTGTTTATAAACGGGATTTATTTGGTCATGTGTGTGTGTGTCTGACAGACAGGCGTCTGACATTTCTGTCTGTTTACACTGTATAAATTGTAACCAACTCTTAGCAAGGGGTAAAGTGAATGTAATTTTTGCCAGCAATTTCTTGCCTGTTGTCCAGGTTGACATATTTCTTTGGCATATCTGATACAGTAAAGCATTAATTTCTACATCAACTTTATATAAACAGCAATCTTTGTATGAAATACAACTACATGAACAAAATAAACAGAACTTGAATTTTTCGAACCAAGATCCTTTGTCGAGAAGTTAGTAGCTAAGCTTCCTATAAAGATTGCTGATTGTTCTCATCCTCAGTGGCGGAAATCTTGGTGGGGCAGGGGGCGACCGCCCCCCCCCCCCTTCATGGAAAATTGATGAATTTTTGGAAATTTTGACCTAAAAGAGGGCTGGAGGGGGGTATGTCGGAAATTTGGGGGGTATGTCAGAAATTTGAAAGTTTTGTCGGAAGTTTAGGAGGCTTGCCCTAAAAGTGAATTTCCGCCACTGCTCGTCCTACCTAGTCCCTGGCACAGACATTCAAGTACTTACAGAAGCCTTTTCCAGCAGTGTCTTGCTGTGGTTGTTTGTACCTGAAGACCTGTGAAAATTATAAAAACATTAAACACAGATGTTGTGAACAAAGGCCACTTATGGGTCATTCCAGAAAACCTCCACACCTTTCCCATGGTGGAATTGGAGGTTACCCACTCGGCACTCCCCACCCTCTTTGGATGCCCTTGTATATTTACTATTATCAGAAGTGGCCAGTGGGTTCTCCTCTGGAATGGCCCAATGTCCTGATGAAAATGTTGAAGCAGTTGCAATTTTTTTGAGGTAGTTCAGACACAAACAGGGATGCCGGAACTGGAGGGGCAGCTGCCCCTGTTGTCCTTTACCAGGAGGGGCAAGGGGGGCAAAGGTGTCCTTTCAATTTAAAGGATTTCTTGGCGAAATAGCGAATTGTCAGAAATGTTAGTGCAATTCTTTTACGAATTTGCTTCAGAAAACGCAAGAAATGCAGTCATCGAGCTTCAAGAATAGCACAATCACCTAGCGGAGAACCCCCTCAAACCCTTATCATCCGATAAATAGAAAACATGATTAGGCGAAGTTCAACTCCCGATGTTTTGCAAAAATCTCTTAGTATATATCAATTCAAAAGTGCCCTTTCACGAAAATCTGCCCCCCTTGCCTTCGCATCGTTCCGGCGTCCCTGGACACAAACCACAGCAGCTTATTTTAGCTTGCTATTTATGGCGGACATTTGTTTCCAAATGTTGTTTTCAGGTATTTGCATGGGAGATTGCAGATCAGTTACTGACAACAAAACAAAGCACAACAAGTTGTTTTATTGGAGCTCAGACAATGAGAACAAAGGTGAGAAGGGCCATTGCTGAGCAATGTCAATAAAAATATTTCCCAAAGAACATATTTTCTTACCTGTGATGCAGACTCGCTCTTTCAACCTAAGCTGTTGTTTGTAATTCGTCATGTTTTCTGTAAATTTTATATTTTTTCTCGTCTTTGATTTATGTTTGTTATAGTTTGTTTTCATTAAGGTTGGTCTTCACATGGGGCTATTCATGTCCTGTTGACCATACCTTCAACCATATTATGTAGTGGTTTAATCTATTTTATGTATGGTTGTAAAGTTAATAAATAAATAAATAGACTCATTAGCCAATTATAAAGTCTGCATTACAGGCTACCTACCCTATGTTTTTGGGTTATGAAACCAGGACCACAGAATAGGATAGATTCATAGATATCTGTTAGGTGTTGTTATAAGTTTATGATTTTTGTTGTAGATTCAGTATTTCTTTCACGAACTTCAACCAGTGCAATACGAGGTAAAAATTAGGAAAATGTAAATAACTATGACGATGCTTAAACAAAAGTCATCCTGAAAACTATTTTTTCTTATCCAGAGTTTAAAGAACTCGCTACTCAATCATATCACTCAACTACACAATTCAACACAAGCTATTCTCAACCAGGTGAGTTCATGTATCCATGGAAAATATCCATGACTTATGATACTTTTGATGGCTGATAATGGGTGCACTTCCTGGAAAAAAATTTTTCCCCAGGAAATCCCCCCCCGAGAATCTGCCATGGAAAATCGTGGTCCTGTAAAATCTGCCCCCAACCAAAGATGCCTGGATTTATCCTTGAAAGATGCCATTAATAATATGTTGTTCACTAAAGATACCATTATATCATTTGTTTGGATTATATTCTAGCTTTGTTTGGCTGTTGCTGATCTTGCTGTTCAAATGCCACAATGGTCAAATCCTGTTACAGATCTTGTAGAAAGGTTGGTCTTATTGCTTAAGTATTACAGTAATTTCACCAGAAATATTTAGCATACTGTATTTAAGCTTTGTACTTTACATTCTCTGCAAACTCCTAAGTACTTTATTATACTTTTAGATTCAGTAAAACTATACAGATGATTCCTGCATTGTTGGAAATATTACAATACCTAACAGAAGAGGTAATACATGCACCACAGATTTTCTTCATGTCCATGTACTCTGATTTCTTTTGCAGTAACATTTGACCAATGGATCATTTGCATTATAGACTAAATTTTTATCTAGACAAAAATTTCATCACAGCTTGAAAGAGCATCACAAAATTAGTAATATTCCAAAGTTTCGTTGCGAAATGTTGTAAAATGCGGATAATATAGCCATGCGGAGTTTGCAATTTTTCAGTCATTTTGTATTACAAATGGGACATTGACAGCCCAATCGGGTGTTGGGGCATCAATTTCCTGTTTGTAATCTAAAATGACTGAAAATTGCAAATTTCGCAAGGCTATATTATCCGCATTTTACAACATTTCGTAACGAAACTTTGGAATATTACTAATTTTGTGATGCTCTGTCAAGCTGTGATGAAATTATTGTCTAGATCAAAATTTAGTCTATAATGCAAATGATCCATTAGGCAATAGGCATGACTCTCACTGATATATCCAACCCAACACAGCCATCTATTCAACAATTGTTTTACTTCTGCAGGTGAAAAGTGAACATCTGCGTGTTGGAGCGAACAGACGTGAAGAAGTTGCAAATCAATTAAGACAATCCTCACTTGTCGTCATTCAACTACTGGTGTGTTGTGTTGAAATATCTAGTGGACAATCTAAACAATGTGAAAAGCGACCTTTCATAGTTCTGTAAATTTACCATCGATACATGCCAATACAGTGATAAAAGTTTACATTTTGTGGTGTGTACACTTTCAGATTTGGGGGGCAGTACCCAAAAAATAGTAGCCTGCAAACAGGCTCTCAAGCTGAATTGAGAGCCTGCATCGATGACTAATGAATTTGAATATCTGCCCCGTAACGTTCGTTTTTCCAAATATGGAATGTCTATCCTTGTATGGTGTTGTTTACAACTTTCGTGCAAACTAAATTTAGACTGTGTAAACTAAATTTAGACCATACAGTTTATACTATTTTTCGAAATATAAGATATTCAAGCAAAAGTTCAAATGTTTTAAATACTGTTTTCTCAAAACAGAACATTTCGTGCTTTGAGATAAGATGGCCAAGACCAATTTGATCAGTTAATGTGTTTTTTATGCATAGTGTTTCAGCAGTTGAC
The DNA here is from genome assembly GCA_902702795.2 of Paramuricea clavata. NCBI lineage: Eukaryota > Metazoa > Cnidaria > Anthozoa > Malacalcyonacea > Plexauridae > Paramuricea > Paramuricea clavata. Next base: position 32,129 of record CACRXK020000300.1, read on the forward strand.
ATATATATAGCTCAGCGGAAACATATAAATTATAGCATCTGACCAATGAGAATTTAGCGTCACGATTTGAGACGCAGATATTCAAATTCATTAGTCATCGATGCAGGCTCTCAATTCAGTTTGAGAGCCTGTTCGCAGGCTAAAAAAATAGGGGATAAACTGTGCATGTAAAAGGCTTATTGAGTTTTGTTTTTGCAGAATGCGTGTGTGGAGCAATGTCCTAACGAAGAACAGATACGGATAAAGGTCGGTGTTATTAGACAGTTTATTTCACCAGAAGTTTTATTTAATTTATAGTTATACCGGGTTCATCAATAAAATTTCCACTTATCTTTTTAAGATATTTTGCTGTCTTGGTGGTTGGTTGTTGCTGGGAGCCTACCCACCTGACGAAGTTATGAAGAGTCGACTTTTACCTGTTTTATTTGAAACTCTGGTGAGTTGCAAATACAGAAGAGAAGGAAGTTGACGTTTTTTTATGTTTGTGGTCTACAGCAGTCTTTTGTGGAGTTCTCAGTTTCCTTTATCTTTCAACATTTTTTTGACTTTCTGCTGTTTTGTTTATGATGCAGTTTATTCATCAAAAAGTGCTTTTCATTTAGGTGAACGACAAAGCCAGTGATAACTTGCAAGAGGCTGCTACTGACGTTCTTTGCTATGCTATCTTCTCCGTGGGTGTATGTATTGACGTTTCTACAATGGTTATGTTAACAGCAATTTTAAAATCATTTAACCCATTGGAGCACTAGCACTCTTGAGCAAAGTCATCTGGCATTAGACAGAGTAAAATAGTAAAGTAGGCAACTTAATGGGTTAATATTTATTGTTTTATAAATCAATTGACAGGATTTGGGACCGCAGAGTCAGATGGCGGCTGCTCTCTCGTCTGAAGTTTTAAAACTCGTGCCTATGTACGAACAAGCAAAAAGTAATAGCGATCACGACAGGTAAGAGTGAAAATTATGAAATACGAGAATGTATTCTACAATGAACTGTCGTGGTTTGTGTCTGAACTCCTAAAAAGAGATTGAATACACTTCAGCATTTTAAGAAATCTGAGACAGTTTATTGTAGAATACTACCTACGCAAGACCACCACGTTTGAGATATCTTTTTCAGGTAGTTCAGACACAAACCACGACAGCTTATTTATATTTCTGATATCTTGATAGGTGTTTAAACTTTTGTCGTATCTTTACTGAACTTGCTGAGTCCACACTAGACGCTGTATTGTCTTCAAAAGGATTGGTATGTTGCTAAAAAATATTTTATCCTTTTTTCGTTGGTATGGGAGAGGATTGTAATGTTCGTCTTCTTTTGTAGAATGCTTTAGATTTAAAGATTGTTGAAATGATGATAAAGTGTCTTCAGCATAGCGAGTATGAGGTATGCTGATGTCATTTTCAGTTTTTAATACACAATTCCCATTATGGACTGATTTTAAAACTAGGCAAGGAGATGCAAATAAATCACCACAGCTAGAAAGAGTATACTAGAATGAGTAAAATTGCAAAGTTTGGTTGCGAAATGTTGTAAAATGCGGAAAATATAGCCTTGGAAAGTTCGCAAATTTTGTATACTTTTGTATTGCGTGCGGAAATTGCTACCACATTTGGGCCGAAAATGCAAACAATTTCCGCACACAATACAAAAGTATAAAGAATTTGCGAACTTTGCAAGGCTGTATTTTCCGCATTTTACAACATTTCGCAACCAAACTTTGCAATTTTACTAACTTTAGTATGCTCTTTCTACATGTAGCTGTGGTGATTTATTTGCATATCCTTGCCTAGTTTTAAAATCAGTCTCTAATAATGGGAATTGTCTATTGGAACGCAATGAAGAAGGCGTCCCGGACGTGTTATTTTTGTCAAATTTAGTTTGCATTTATTCTAGATTGAAACTCTGAACAATCCTTTTCTATTAAGGTGGCTGAGGTGACGTTTAATTTCTGGTACAGTTTGTCAGAGGCGATCTATAGGGAAGATTTGAAACAGAGAAGAGAAGGTTTCTTACCTTACTACCAGGCAATGTTTCAGCAACTTTGCCTCACAGGCAAGCTGGATAACGATACGGTAAGATGAGGCGATTTTGCTGCAACTCAGTTGTAACGCAATGATGTTTTGTGTTGTTACTCTGAGTGTGCATCCACACCGTGCGAGCTGAAAAGTTTGCCTGATCACGGTGGGTATCGAACCCGCGACCTTCGGGTTACTAGTTCAATGCTCTACCAACGTCGGCTCGTAGCTCAGTTGGTAGAGCAGTTCAACAGTAGTTCAACGTTCAAACATCAATAGCGCAGTCGATATTGCATGTAAATTAAAGTGTTATACCTGTATATCAAAATCTAAGTTAATCCTGTGAATGCAATGAGGAAAAAAATGTGGGTTTCCGGTTTCTTCTTATAAAAACTTAGGTTGGGTAGGTCGGTTTTAACTTTTTTTTAACTTTTTTTTTTAGTTTTCCTAACAACCGGACGCCATTTTGTTTAGTCAGTGCTTCCACATCCAAAGATAAATTTCCCTAAAATTGCCTCAAATTTCAATTTTCCACAAACTTTTTCCTCTAAGTGGAAACACTTACAAGCATGATCCAATAAAAAAGTTCAGGGTCGGGATTTCGACGTCCAAAAGCTAGGTAGGGTCGGGAAACCGGAAACCCACATATTTTTTTTTGGCCTGATCTTTATTAGCTTTTACGTTACATGAAATCAAACAGTGTGCAGTTTTTTCCATACAAACAGTATTTAATTTAAAAAAAAAAGAAATGGCAATTTTTCCAAAAGCCGTATAGGCTTATCTAGGGAAAGCTTGCCTGACATTAATAAATACATAGTTTGTAGTGAAATTAATAAATATATAGTGACCAGGCTTTTAGCCAGGGTGTCAAAACTGGCCGTCCAAAAAATAGCGTGGGTGTACCTATTTTCATGAACATGGTAAAAAACATGGAGCTTGAAATCAGTGGTGATATACTCATAATTCAGCGTCTTTTGTTGTAGAACATACGGATAAACAACGTACAGTTGATAACTTTTTAGGTATTAAAGAAAACAGTTTCTTAGGCCGTCTTTTAAAATGTGGCCGTCTTAGTTTCAAAGTGGCCGTCCATAGGACGGTTGGACGGCCGCCTGGCTAAATGCCTGATAGTGACAACGAAACGTATAGGAAAAAGAATAAAATAAATCTTGACACACACATCGCCATGCACCTGCAGAATTAACAGCGTCTTCTATCTTACAAGATGAACATTACCGCAAGGCATGGCTGAAAAGTGTTCTTGATTTTAACAAAAGCGTTTAGTATTCACAATAAAGTTTTGAACGATTAGAAAAAGATTAGCATTTGTATATGCTGCGAAACGTCGAGATGACCGTTCAAAAACGCATTTTTCTTGTTGAATTTAACCATTTGGAACCAAAAATCCAGGGTTTTTTTTTGGTCTTGCTGCGTCAACATTTCTGCAAGACTTACTGAGACCTACCATCAGGGCAGGAAAAAATAATTTTCTTCCTGGGAGCACAACCTGGAGACAAAAATTCCCTGCAGACCAACGGCAACAGAGTATTTTTGTGCTAAATCTGCATGTATATAAACATACAGTGCTTTGGCTGACCATATATAGTTTTAAATTCAAGGTATGTCGGCCAACCATATGTTGTTGCGCCGCCCATAGTGGGGCATGGGTGTTAAGGTTTCCTTCAAATTTTCAATAGCAAATCTTCATTCAAACGAATTTCCTGCAGCTGTTTAACATTTCCTGCGAGCAGTGCTCGCGTGCTCGCCTATTTTTTCCACCCCTGCCTACCATTGTATGTTTTGTAGGTTGCAATACCAAAGCCTGATGATGACTTCAATGAATTTCGAGAAAGAGTTGTTGAGTTAGTGAAAGACTGTGTTTTTATGCTTGGCTCTGATGCGCTCTTTTCACAAGTAAGTTATAGGGTGTCCGTGGGTCTTGAAAATCCTGGAAAGTCCTTGAATTGGAAAAAAAAAATCCAGGACTGGAAAGTCCTTGAAAATCAGTAGAAGTCCTTGAAAGTCCTGGAATTAATTTCCTTAACCTCCAGCTGTGCCAACATTAGTGATTTTGATAAAAAATTACTGAATGAAGTGATTTATTTGCTGGGCAAATCCGTGCCATTTTTCAAAGATTTTTCCCAGTTCTAGGTCCTTGAATTTACTGAAAAAGGGCCTTGAAAGTCCTGGAAGTTATATATACCTTTGTTTTATCACTTAATGACAAGATGGCGTTTGGATAAAAATTGTGTCTTTTTCAGTTATGTCAGACAGTCATTCAAGAACATGGCAAAGTGATGTGGCAAGATGTTGAAGCCAAATTATTCATTATGGCTGCTGTTGCCACCAATTTTAGAGCGTAAGTAACACGAGACATTCTTAACTCGGCTCAGAATGTCGCGGACTCACTGAATTTCCCAATTTCTTGGCCTTCGAGTTGGTCACGTGTGAACTGCTGGATTTTGCAATTCAGCACTGTTGAAAGCTAGCCAGCACTTGGTTATAGTCGCACTAAAAATCTCATGTGTTTTATTTTTTAGATGTAATCCAGAGATTGTCACCACATTATTCAATCTTGTGTTCAACAAACCCGAAAGCCCAGCACATATCGTTGTGAAATACACTGCCATTAAACTTATCGGTGAACTTGCGCAATGGATTGACAAAAATCCAAAAATATTAGGTAACACTATGTTATGTTTTTGATGTTACTCTGAGTGTGCATCCACACCAGGCAGGCTGAATAGTTTGCCTGACCACGGTGGGAATCGAATCCGCGTCCTTTGGGATACTAGTCCAATGCTTTGCCAACTGAGCTACGTGGTCAAGCCGGTTCGATATACACTCAGAGTAACATCAGAAACATTATATTCACCTGAGTACATAACATCAGAGCACAGTTTATTTTTCTTCAAGGCAGAAAATTGTGCTTCAGGTGAGAAAAGTGCTTCCCAATTTGACTCTATCCATACCAAACAAAATCCAGTTTAGAACTGATAGAGCTATCCAGTATAAATAAAGTTAGTTTAGTTTAGATTTCCTCCTGTAGTAACTCTGGATCAATAAGAGATTATCCTTACTGGACCTCTAGCAAAAACAGTTTAGAACTGATAGACCTATCCAGTATAAATAAAGTTAGTTTATTTTAGGTTTCCTCCTCAATAAGAGATGATCCTTACTGGACTTCTAGGAAGAACAGTTTAGAACTGATAGAGCTATCCAGTATAAATAAAGTTAGTTTAGTTTAGGTTTCCTCCTGTAGTAGCACTGGATCAATAAGAGATGATCCTTACTGGACCAATTGATTGATTGATTGATTGAACTGATAACCTATCCAGTATAAATAAAGTTAATTTAGTTTAGGTTTCCTCATGTAGTAACACTGGATCAATAAGAGATGATCCTTACTCGACCTCTAGCCAGAACAGTTTAGAACTGATAAACCTATCCAGTATAAATCAATTTAATTTAGTTTATATAGAAATACTACCCTGGATTCCAGAGCCTTCGACAGTAAATAATAAATTGATATGTCGCGAAGGCTCTGGTTCAACGGGGCGATTCTTTGATTAAACCGCGCCAATCACAAAGCAGAATTAGTGGTTTTAGTACAGATTCTGTACTAAAACCACTAATTCTGCTTTGTGATTGGCGCGGTTTAATCAAAGAATCGGCCCGTTGAACCAGAGCCTTCGCGGCATTTCAATTTATTATTTACTGTCGAAGGCTCTGGAATCCAGGGTATAGAAATACTTGATATTTCAGACCTTTGGCGACCTATTTACATTTTACTTCATTCTTTATTTAGACTTGGTTCTACAGATATTATATCAAGGATTGCAGACTCAAGATCTTTCCTGTGTCTCTGCGGAATCATTGCAGAAAGTGTGTACTTCATGTCAGAAGAGGATGGCGCATCATTTCACCATTCTTCTGCAGATTGTTCAAGCAATCGATTCACTGTCAATATCAACTGGTGCTGTCCTCGAGTTTTTCCAAGGTATATATTAAAAAAATTATCGACACAAGCAAAAAATTTAAAAAAATATTGGCGTACAAGTTAAAAAAGTACACCGCTCCCCCCGATCACTTTTCTAATGGTCAGCCCCTTATTTGTCCTGTTGTCTGAGTCCTCAATTGTTATAACTGTAAAACTAATAAAAAAGAACAACAAAAACACAACTGGCCTCAGGTCCGTAATAACTTGTGCATTTTTCCTTGTGTAGGTGTTGCGCGAGTTTTATCAGAACTTCCTCGTCAACAAATTGAAGAAGGGATAAAGCAAATATGCCTTCAACAAGTCCAGTTACTGGCACAATTATTAAGAGGACAAAATGGGAGCCATTCTGAACCCATTATGTACTTAGATAGAATTGCCACGATATTTCGGTAAGTAAATATAATAATAATACTTTTTGTTTGTGGAAACATCACGTACATTTATTACTGCAAAGTGCAAAGCTTTCGATGCGTAAGCCCGGATCTTCATCAGTGCTAATAATATGATTAAGCACTTACATATTTGATTTACCCTACATATTATTAGCACTGATGAAGACCCGGGCTTAAGGATCGGAAGCTTTGCAGTAATAAATTTACTTGGTGTTTCCACAAACAAAAAGTAGTATATGTTTTATCGCCATGCAAACCTACCACGAACTTATTTCTAAGTAAATATTAATTTATCTAATTATGATGTTTTTTGTTGTTTTGAAGCGTGTTAAAGAGTTCATTAACAAGTACATTTCTTTCTTTCAAGATACACTGAAGTAAAAGCGAATGATGGGGAAAAGCATCCTTGTTTTGATATTGTTCAAGAGGTAAAAATTTTTTATAATTGTGTAATATACCGAGGAAGAGTTACAGTATAGCCAGCATCTCAGGTTTGAACTCCAGAATTTGGAATCCTTTGAATTTGGAATTCTTCAAGGCTCGCTATGAGTTCTATAGCCATGCCTCAGTACCTTTTCTCGGCAGCAGCTTAACTTTGAAAGAGGTTTATAATGGACACATTTTGATAAAACCGTCCTGTGTCATTTATCAGGTGTGGCCTGTCGTGTCGATGACATTCAGGAAATATCAGACAGATGTAAGAACGATGGAGCGTTGTTGCAGGTAAAGTGTTAATTATAGAGACTTGCAGATTGACGTTTATGGCAAATGACAAACTTCAATTTTAAGGTCAACTGTTTGCTGTTCAAAGTTAGGGCAACTTGTGCATCAAACTTAAAGCATGAATGAGCAACTTAGCTGTCGAAAACTTGAGGAGCTTTCCTTCAAATGCGATTTGAAGTTTACGGTTAGCGGTTAGCCCAAGCGAGTATGGGTGCATGAGAGTCGGTTGTAACGAGACCTTGGTTGGCTGTTCTTAATGCTTTTCCAACACTATCATGTATTCTATTGAAGTTAAAACATAGTTGGAACTCTCATCAAACCTTTATTTTGTTCATCTAGAGCTTGAAATGTCCCCTGTGACAATGCGTGACTGGCACTGTCATCAACTCTAATTGCTCACTGACGCGTCACAGCAAACATTGTTACCATGGATAATAAAATAAATGGATAGGAAACTAGCTGACGTGACCTCATGTTTTCACTGGGCTGATGGCGTGGTTGGATGCCTCAACCTAGTTGAAAACCAAATTCTCAAAAACGGCATGTTTAGCAATAATACAGCTAAACAATTTAGTGAAAGAGCAAATAAATATAACCACGCCATTCTACGATGAAAACTCTAAGTATTCCCAGTCAATTTTAGCAAATATTTCAAGCACTAAACAGTGAAAAATACATCACAAATTTCGTTAAAATTTGTGACGCCAATTTCGTGGCTACAAATGTAAAAAAAATACAAAACAAAGACGAAAAACATTTACCTTGAATACTTTGTCGTGGCTTAGGCATGTTTTTAAGACAATTAGACCAGTTTATGCTTCAATATCACCCTTTTAAAGTGGAAAATATAGCAAAACAACAAAAATGCCGAGAACTTTGGTAATATTCGCAATACGCGTGACGTCGCGTTTTTCAACAAGGGTGAGTCGATGACGTCAGGAAGTTTCCTATCCAGTTATTTTACAATCCATGTTGTTACTTAGCATGTACAAAACATTTTTTCTTTAGATGTGTGAGATTTATTATCCGCTGTCTGGGAACACATTTCGTTCCGTTATTGGGTCAGTTAGTGAGTGAGATCATTCAAGTGTACTCTACCACACATCATTCATGTTTTCTTTATCTTGGGAGTATATTGGTTGACGAATTTGGAACGAGTAAAAACTGTGTATCCGGTCTAATAAAGATGCTCGAGGTATGTTGATAGATGGGGGTGGACAAAGGGGGGAGGGGGGGGGGGCGGACAAATGTAATAGCTAACTACGGTGAACTAATAAATTCTTTGGTTTGCATTAATAAATATACATGGTGTTTCCGCAAAGCAAAGTTTCTACAGGGTTCAGCCCATGGAACTCAATACTCTGCTCTGGCAGTTTTAGACCACATAACTAGTGAGAACTAATTTGAGGACCTCTTGACCTGTGCTTATAAAGTATTAATGTTATTTTCTATTCTATTCTATAGGCATTCTGTCCTCCAACTTTTGCGTTCTTGTCAAGTCCTGAAGCTTTTGTTCATCACCCTGATACAGTTGACGATCTGTTTAGACTTTGTACCAGGTGTGTATTCCCTCGTGTAGTAACACTGGATCAATAAGAGATGATCCTTACTGGACCTCTAGGAAGAACAGTTTAGAACGGATAGAGCTATTCAGTATGAATAAAGTTGTTTAGTTTAGTTTTTCTCCTGTAATAACACTGGATCAATAAGGGTACCAGTATAAGTTAGAGTTATAAACCGAGAAGGAGGTTTATAACTGATATATTGCCCCCGAGGACGCGTAGCGTCCGAGGGCAATATATCAGTTATAAACCGACTTTCGAGGTTTATATCTAACTTATATCTCATTTGTGGAGGTTTTCTAACATATTTTGTCATTTTCAAAAATTTTTGATGAAAAATTCTCGCGTTTTGTCGAAAAGTTTGATGTAATTATTTATTCAAGGTATATTAGCTAGTTATAAACCTCGGACGATCAAAGAAAACCGACACAAATGAGATATAAATAAAGTTAGTTTAGGGTCGAATGTATAGAATGGTCAGCTATGATTTATTATCTCATATCATTTATTTCTTTGTCTAGATGTGTTCAAACCTGTCCAATAGAGTTTCTGAAATGTTCAGCCGCAGACAATCTGATCAAATATGCAGTAGCGGCCTCAACGTTGTCACACAGAGAAGCGAATGCTTCAGTCATGACGTTCCTACGCGATCTTATACATGGACCAAGTGAGCTGGATCCGAGTTTAGACTGCGTCACGTTAAGAAACTTGATTGGACAAGTGTTGACGAAGCATGGGCAAGAAATTACTATGGGTAATCCTGGTTTAAAAAAATCTGCCTTTATTAAAATATCATTTTAGTCAATTAACTCTGGTTGGTTAAAGACTCTGCCGGTTAAACATTAATCGATACAGGTGTGGCCATAGCAACCCACTTGACGCCACTTTTCTCACCATTTTTGCAGGTTTGGTTCAGGCTTGCGCTGGAAAAATTCCTTCGTATATGGTGCCCAGTGTGGGCGAAGTTTTTTGGGAGATGTTAAGATATAATAAAGAGGTTGGTCATCTAAACTAACTTTATTTATGCTCGATAGCTCTATTAGTTCTAAGCTGTTCTCCCTAGAGATCCAGTAAGGATCATCTCTTATTCATCCAGTGTTACTACAGGAGGAAACCTGAACTATACTAACTTTATTAATACTGGATAGCTCTATCGGTTCTAAGCTGTTCTCCCTAGAGGTCCAGTAAGGATCATCTCTTATTGATCCAGTGTTACTACAGGAGGAAACCTAAACTAAACTAACTTTATTTATACTGAATATCTCTATCAGTTCTAAACTGTTCTTCCTAGAGATCCAGTAAGGATCATCTCTTCTTGATCCAGTGTTACTACAGGAGGAAACCTAAACTAAACTATCTTTATTTATACTGCATAGTTCTATCAGTTCTAAACTGTTCTCCCTAGCTAGAGGTCCAGTAAGGATGATCTCTGATTGATCCAGTGTTACTACTGCAGGAGGAAACCTAAACTAAACTAACTTTATTTATACTGGATAGCTCTATCAGTTCTAAACTGTTCTTCCTAGAGGTCCAGTAAGGATCATCTGTTCTTGATCCAGTGTTACTACAGGAAGAAACCTAAACTAAACTGACTTTATTTATACTGTATAGCTCTATCAGTTCTAAACTGTTCTCCCTAGAGGTCCAGTAAGGATCATCTGTTCTTGATCCAGTGTTACTACAGGAAGAAACCTAAACTAAACTGACTTCATTTATATTGGATAGCTCTATCAGTTCTAAACTGTTCTCCCTAGAGGTCCAGTTAGGATCATCTCTGATTGATCCAGTGTTACTACAGGAGGAAACCTAAACTAAACTAACTTTATTTATACTGAATATCTCTATCAGTTCTAAACTGTTCTTCCTAGAGGTCCAGTTAGGATCATCTGTTCTTGATCCAGTGTTACTACAGGAAGAAACTGGAGTATTCGATGAATGTAGCGTTTGTATAGAGTCAAACTGGAAGCCGTCTTCTCACATGTGACTGAGGTGATATCATAATCATGCAGACAACTGCATATTGCAGGAATCAAATCTCAGTCACAGAGATGAAAAGCACATGCAGTAACCACCGAACTAGCAACCAAACTATATGGTAGGTTGATGTTAATTGTGTTCTTCATTCCTCTTCAGCAAGCCAGTAACTGGTTGGTGAAAGCTTTAGAGATGCTACCAACACAGACTGTGAGTGGAACGGCCATAGTTACCAAACAACAGATTATGGAATTTCATCATGGTGTTACAAGGTTAGTGATGATGGTTGTGATGATGGTGTTGGTGATGATGGTGGTGGTGGTGATGATCATGATGGTGGTGATAATGATGATGATGGTGGTGATAATGATGATGATGGTGGTGATAATGATGATGTTGATAATGATGATAATGGTGATGATGATGATTATGGTGGTGATGATGATGGTGATAATGGTGGTGATGGTGGTGATGGTGGTGATGATGGTGATGATGGTGATGATGGTGATGGTGGTGATGATGGTGATGATGGTGATGATGGTGATGATGGTGATGATGGTGATGGTGGTGATGATGATGGTGGTGATGGTGATGGTGGTGATGGTGATGATGATGGTGGTGATGGTGGTGATGGTGATGATGATGGTGATGATGGTTTTGTGGTGCTGGTAATGGTGGTGGTAATTGGTGATGATGGTGTGATAGTGATGGTAAATATAAATAAACATGACTCATTCTGTCCATTTTTGTTTCAGTGCGGATGCTGGCAAAATCGTCTGCAGGGCAGCGCGGGCGTTTTCGAGACTATACGAATAAACTAGACTGCGAGGTGAACTGTGCGTGGAATGGATAAAATCCTCGCGTGGATCGCGCATGTGAACACGAGATGATCTCGAAGTTGAATCCCGAGGCAACCAAGTAAGAGAAACATAATATAAATGAAAATATTTTTATGCCTGTGGCAGAGGCAGCGACTGGCTACACAGACAATGCTGGCAAATTGAAGTGTATATAAGCATCCAGGACTGAAGGATTTTAGATATTTTACAATTTTAGATGATTAGAGCATGTATTGTGTTTTTGTGGAATAAACAGAAAAAACAAGAAATACTCTTAGTAAAATACAAAACATGAGTGAAATGTCTTTTCATCTACGTTTATTGTTTGTTTTCCGCGGTGTTTAAGTAAACATCTTTCCCGCTAAATGATTTAATCTTCGTGCTTGGATATCCATTATTTTTTAATCTTTATTTGCTTAGTCCCCAACGGAATCTGACCGCCATTTTTGAAATACACTTTTTATTTTTTAAACGAAGTAAAGTTTGTGTTCTGTTTAAGAGACGAGCACAAATGCTTTATGAAATATAAAGATATGATTAAACACGGACTAGTATTGTGAGTGTTTTACTGTCGATGCAATAGAAGTGTTGATAAAATATTGCACCAATTCCTTTCCTCAAGTTGATCAATTCATTTGATAGAAAATTGATCAACTTCCTGTTACTTTTAGATGAGCCAATTAGATTTCGTTTCAGAACCGATTGACCAATAGGAAACGCACAGGAAGTAAAAAAAATTTTGAATTCGTATGAATTGATCAATTCGAGGAAATGAATTCATGCAATATTTCATCAACACTTCCATTGCATCGACAGTAAATGACTTTAAAAACCGAGAGTCAAAACTAAAGTAAAGTAAGATGATGTTTTATCAAATATGGAACCGCTGACACGATGGGCGGTGAGTTCCTACGTCTTTTCTTCATCCATTATTAATGAGTTTGAGATGAGAGTTTAAAATGTCCTCCTGTTTCTAACGTATAGCACTTTAATTTTCACGTTTTCCATACAAGAGCAGAATTTGAAAGAAAAAAACACTGAAGCGATTTCCAAACAAGCTTAAATAACGACAAAGCGATTGGCTTGTGTACACTCCCAATAAATCAACCTTTTTGAAAAAATATTAACTGTCCACTTCAATATAGTATTGATCGTATAATTGGCATAAGATGTCATTTCTGTGTTTTCCTTGTCGTTATTGCTCAATACAAGTTCTTGACAAGTTTGTAGATTTGCAAAATGTTCAATTAATTTTTCATTAAGAAACGAATTAACGACCTACACGGCGTATACAAATAGCTTAAAGGACGCTTAACTTTAATCACCGCTAATTACTGTTTATTTGACAATGTATTTGAGAGGTTGCCTGAGTTACTGTAAATTAATGAGAAAATGATGAATAGCTTGACAGAAGCGGTGAATTAATGATATAACAGAAAGGGAAATGCATTATATTGTGTGATAAATTTCTATCGTTGGCTTGTATTTTCCGTTGGAAAACAATTTTATGTTGTGACAATTTCTTCGAAAGATATCGTATTATAAAGTGTTATAACACAACGGCAGGCCAACTGTTTTTTGGTGGAAAAGCCAAGTATAAAAAGGAGTGTATAAACAGTATAATATACAACATTGTCAACGGTTAAACAACAGGCTGTTTCGACAAAGTTATATAGGACGCTGAATCTTCGAAGCTTTTGCTATAAACATTGTATTGGTTCACTATGACAAAAGATTTTTAAAGAACGACGAATTTTGAAAGAAAAATAGCAACTGAATATAACAGTGCAAGTGGTTACGATATATTTTTGTGTCAAGAACTTGTATCTATTTACAACAAGATGGAGTGTTGATGATTTTCAAGGATAAAAACTACATGAACCAGAACTGTTTTGGCCACAATTACACCTATAGTTGTTGATCTAACGGATCTTATTGAAAAGAATTTGTGCATACAGGGTTTGAAGTTTGAAAGATTTGATTGGAATAACGTTCGGACAAATATGAGTAATTTTCAGCTATTTTCAAAGAAAGGGAACGGGAAACGATGTTTAAGTCATGTTGGTACGAGACTACAATCAAACGAGAAAGACAAAATATTTGCAACCGAAGCAAAACGACTTTCAAATGAGACAAAAGATGAAGAGAAAAGCATGAGCAACAAAAGTTTGGATGTCTATTTAGACATTGACTCGAGTCTTAAAGGCTGGACTGAGTACAGTGTGTTTCCTTACAAAAAGCATTTCAACTCAAAAGGAAGTAATATCAGTTCAATATACTGTGAAGTCTTAAGCAATGGCAATTGTCATGAATGTCAAACTACTGAGAGAAAATTGACAAACGTTCAGTCAAGTTTGGCAAGGTTCCCAAATTTGGAGACAGGAGGATATCTTTTATTTCAAAGTTTAAGTGAAAAACAAAAAATTCCCGAACGAACTGCATATTCTGCGCTGAGCTTTGTATCTGCGCCTGCAGCACCAGACAGCGGTTACTCTTCTTCGGAAAGCTCCGGTTCTCTCCGACGTCGTGTCCGAGCAGCATCGGCTGTATTATCGGATTTCAATCGGAAAGCATTCGGGTCTTTTCGGTTGAATTCACAAGCTCGTCCTTCCAGTTCGAAAACTGTTCACTTCGAGAACATTTCACGTACCCACGCGAGAGCTTCAAGTTCTCGCGCGAGTACACGCAAGATTTCGCCAATGTCTCAAGAGGGATGGTCCGAGAAGCAAATCGAAGCCTGGAAACTACTCGCTCCCACTCCCCCGCAGATCGAGGTCTCGCAAATGAATGTGAGCATGTATACTCCCAAGGAACTGCCAGGGATTAAACTTTTTGATGAATCATTGTTTGTGATTTGACATTTGAAGTTTTTGCTAGCTTTTTAACGTTTTTAAATGTACACGAGAATTTAAACTCTATTATTATCGTTATTCAGCTAACAGCCAACTGTGAAATTGTCATATCAACTGGCTAACCAAATACGGATTTTTCACATTCATATTAGCAAAATGACGTCAAAGAGTCAATATGAAAAAAATTTGGACGCGTTTGCGCCATATTACTATGATGACGAGAATCATATTGACTCGCTGACGCCATTGATATGACGCAACGACGGCTGCCGAAGGACTAATAAATTGTTTTTTTCTTAATACAAATAAAATACAAATGTTTGTTTTGATTTTTTTAAATAAATAATAAAACAATTATTGAATTCGGTTTTCGCACAATATAAAAAATTATCAAGCCCTCAGTTTGCCGTTATCAACCTTAGCCTTCGGCTTCGGTTGATAACGGCAAACTTCGGGCTTGATAATTCTTCATATCGTGCTCAACCTCATTCAATAATTGTTAATTATTGAATAGAATGAAATATTAAACGGTAATAAGTTGGTTTCAAATGTCGTTTCATAAGCACTTTAAAAAAGCTTCTCTTAATTTCATCTATTTTTTCCAAACATTATTTTCTCACTCTGATAACTACAGGTTCACCACCATCTGCTTCACGATAGTGCTTTGTGAAACTCACGTAGAATTATAGGACTAAGTTTACAATTATATGACTAATTTTCTTTAATTTCATTCTAGGTTTTCGTACCCCCGCCCCCCCCCTGGAGCCGACCCCCCTGGAGCGGCGGAGAAACAGTCTGCGATCAATCAACACTAATGCCGTACAGGGGGGTCGGCTGAGATCAGGCTGCTATCGCAGACTAAGTTTCCGTAGTGAAACCCAGAAGCAGCGATCTCTCAATAGACACTGGAAAATCTCTCTCCTCCGCAGAGGCTTCAGTTGGCTATGATTACGATTAGTATTGAGATGGAACACGTACGAGCGGAGTCGTGTTCCAAGATCCGCCATGTAAAGTGTAGTGAATTGTTTCTCAATACTAGTCGTAATCATAGCCAACTGAAGCCTCTGCGGAGGAGAGAGCTGTAAAATACTGAAGTGAAATATCACATACTCGAACCGACCTGACCGCGTAGCTCAGTTGGCAGAGCATTGGGCTAGTATTTCAAAGGTCGTTGGTTTGATTCCCACCGTGGCCAGGCATATTTTTCAAGCTTGCCCGGTGTGGATATACATTCAGAATATAACATCACAAGCATCAAAACGAAATACATTCAAATATACAACAAATGTTCACAGTTAATTTTTAACAAATCTAGCTTTCTCGTTTAACAAATTTTGTCCTACTCCTAAAATAGTCCTCCAACATATTACATTATTATTGGCCAACCTAGGATCCTAACCACGCGCGGTGATATATCTACATATGTCGTCGTATACAAAAAGTTAAATGTTCGATTTCATGTCCATATTTTTACAACGTCCATGACGTGTTCCTTGAAACGACTTCGTTTACTTTCCCATTGGAAAAACTCCTGCTGGTCCCGCGTGCTGTATAGGTATGCTCAGTCCTTGTGCAGCTGAAGAAATAGAAAATGTTTTAAAATCTTGGGTATGTTGGTGTCACTGTAGTTAGGGCACGTGTATTTCACACCTGTGGGACCGGGGGTTTAATTCCTGCAATATATGCTGTTGTCTCATTATAATTTCACCTCAGTCTTAGGAAGAACAGTTTAGAACTGATAGAGCTATGCAGTATAAATAAAGTTAGTTTAGGTTTCCTCTTGTAGTAACACTAGATCAATAAGAGATGATTCTTACTGGACCTCTAGTAAGAACAGTTTAGAACTGATAGAGCTATCCAGTATAAATAAATTTTGTTTAGGTTTCCTCCTGTAGTAACACTGGATCAATAAGAGATGATCCTTACTGGACCTCTAGGAAGAACACTGGCAGAACTGATAGAGCTATCCAGCATAAATAAAAGTTAGTTTAGTTTAGGTTTCCCCCCGTAGTAGGCAGACAACTGGCTGACAGCTTTGACAAATCAAAATTAAATTCGCGCGACAGTTTGAAGGTGAAACTTTAATTTTCATTGCTTGCTCCAGAGCTTCAAACTTCAATTTCTGGCTCAGAGGTCTAGGAACGAGATATTACGAGAAGAAGGCTTGGTTGCTTAGCGAAGGCCGGAAGGCGGGAAAATGTTCGGAATGGCGACGATTATTTTTAAAAATTTTTCTCGAAATTTTTATAAATGAATATTTAATTTTGTACTAATAAATGTGCTCATTTGTGCTGAAAGTTTAATACAAAGTGTTGAATAGTGATTATTTTAAAAGGTAAGGCGAATTATGTTGTGAAATAGTGCCTAGATAAGGTATAAAAACCATATTATTAAAACACATTTTGCTTGTTTGCAAATTAATATGCAAATATCATCCAACATGTCGAAAATCTCTTTGTCCTTTGAATCCCATCGTCATCAATCATTCATCTCGTTGCAGACTTAATCCATGCTTCCAGAAATTATGTCACCTTGGTATAGAGCCTCGCTTTTGTGATTGAGACGTGGCCTTTCACTAATATCAGATGCATGAAAACGAGGCTCTATAGCCAAAGTGACATACGTTCTGGTAGGGTGTACTCTGTGGTCCATTTCAAGTATGAAGATGCAAAAGAAAACTAGTATGGTTTAATGTTGAACAACTTACTTAAAGGTTGTCCTGCCGCTGAAATTGGAACAACTTGAGGCATTGCTGGGAGTGCCATAGGTTGATGGAGAAATGGTACATAGGGACTAGTCATTGCCAATGGGGCTGCTGCAAGAGAAGCGGGGGCAATTGCGGGGGCAAAGCCAGCAAGGATGGGAGGATGCATTGCAGGTCCCGGGACTCCGGCCATAAAATGTGGAACTGGTGCGGCCATAAGTGCTTGACGTTTTTGACGATCGTTCTTTTTCGGAATTTTGTTCTTGAAGGTAAAGTGATAGTTTCAAATTAATATTTAGTTCTAATTAGAATTGGCCAGTTCCTGTTAAAGGCAACAGATAGTGCTTAACTTTGGAAATTGGTCGTATTCCAGAAAATATCCATACTACCTCCACAGAGGAAATTGAAAGTTAACCCACCTACCCCCTTCGGATGTCCCTTCGGATATTATCGGAAACAAATTTTTCTTGCCTCTCCCTTTGGGTGGCAGAGATTTCCTCTTTGCGGGGGGTGTGGATCTTTTTTTGGAACAACCCATCATGTTGATTGATTTAATTAGGAGCAAGAAAACTGAACTATATCCCTCAATTCTGTTTCTGACACTCCAAATACAAGACTATTGCATATAATAAATAAATTAACAGTTACATAATCTTACTCTTAAGGTCAAGATGCAATTTGACAATGTGGCACAATTTTTCCTTTGATCCTGGTTTATGTTTTCCAAATATTTAGTTCTAAGTGCAATAACATTTTGAGTTATTTGGTCTACATATTTCTTTTCATTGGCTGTTTTATTAACTTCAAAAACTGAAAAATCATGCTGTGTCGTCGAATCGTGTCTGGTGTGTGTCTGCCTTTATAACTGTTGGTTGACCACCATCTTGCTGCATGGTATGTAGCATGTTGTGCTGTCTTGTATTGTCAGCAAACATCTTACACAAATTTGCTATCTGTGTAAAATGCAGAGCTTTCAGTTCTTCCAGCAGGAAATAATGAGCCTGATTTAGTGCATTGGCGCCACCAGCTCGATAATTGGGGGGGGGCGAATATTCTTATATATTTGTGTTCACAGACCATAAAAACAATTGATTTCAAAAGAAGTTAATAATGCAGAACACGAAGATATGAATATCCCCCCCCCCCCAATTATCGAGCTGATGGTGCCATTTGTTTAGTGCTTTACCCTAAAATATAATTATTGAACATTTAGTTTCTGTAAGCATTGGGCAAAATATTTCACCCTCGGAAATAATTTACAAAACGATTGATGTTTTCTGAGCCTTATGTCAAACACTGCTAAACATACTGATCGAAAGCTTCCTTAAATGATTTTGGACCTTACACCTGTGGGCCGTGGTGGGGTCTGGATTGTTAGACTGTATGATTATATCCAGGACTTATAAGCCCACTGATCTACAGTGCCTTTCAGATGCAGGTTGCCAATAAAACTAATTATACCATCAACTGTGGTTAGACTTACTTTAATATCAAGTGTCGCCATTGCGTGACCAGGGTATCCTAAAGTTGAAAACCCAGGGTGGGTGACGGGGTGTCCACCGAAATGACCATGTCCTCCAAGGGGTCCGGCATGACCTCCCAAGAATCCAGGACCATGTCCAAGTGGCCCAGCACCGTGTCCCAACAGTCCTGCACCATGTCCTAGCATTCCAGCTCCCAACAGTCCTGGTCCATGGCCAGGCAACATTCCTCCAGGACCATGAGCAAGTAGTGCGTCAGGATGGCCAACATGGCCGGCAAGAGGTCCATGAAGTTGTCTCTTTGAAGATGAAACATCAGTTGGAACTTTACCCTAAGCAATTCACAATTTGATTTCTTGTTATATACAATGTGTGTGCATAATGTTCATAATTATATTAATAGCAATGGTTGTCTATGACTAGTGATATAAGAACAGCCAAGTCCTATCCCAACTTGTCATTTGTGTACTTTAACAATGACTCACAAGACCAATATATTCACAGATACTATTTTGCTGACCTCAGAATGACATTTCTTCAAGATTGGTTTAGAAACAAATTTGGCATAGGGTTAGGTTAGGGTAAGGATTAAGCTAGGTTAGGGTTAGAGTTGGTGTTTGGAATAGGGTTAGTGTTAGTAAAACCGTTACTTTGTTACGTTTTGTCACTCTGAGGCCAGCGAAATAATCTCTTCTTATATCACACTCAGTTGGCACTTGTAATGTTTAATACTATGCACACGCCATAAGCACAACAACAACTTAATCACACCCACAGGCTATAAATACATATGATCAAGTTAATATAAACTTATTACGAATAGCTGAGATGCTCAATCATCACAGTACTGGTAGTCACTGATACTGTGCACTAGTAATGTATCAATTATACACTTTTTGACCACTCTTTTTGCAACACGGATATATGAATATTTGCCCCCCCCCCCCCAATTATCATTCTGGCTACGGCACTGCAAGCTGGTCTAAACTTATTGGCCCCCATTCATAAGTAGAAATTCCTTTGAAATCTTGGGTCAATTTCCATGAGGATGAAACTCAACCTAACCCAACAAAATGCACACTAAGTTGTGATTTTAAACTTTACCTTCTTTACGTCGACTGTTGCAATGGCGTGACCTGGGTATCCCATGGTAGAGAATCCAGGATGTGTGACTGGATGACCACCAGGTCCTGGGTAGCCAGGGCCAAGACCATGTCCTCCCAAATGACCTCCCAAATGACCACCCAAATGACCACCCAAGTGACCATGACCTGGGAAACCAATCACCTGACGAGGAACATGGGATCTTCCAAACACATGCTGGGCTCCGGGTCCCCCAGGAGCATCACCGACATGCGATCCTAGTGTCTGGAAGGGATCTAACCCACCCATCCCACCAAACCCAAAGCCTAACCGATAGTTATCCCCACTGGCATAACCGTACCCTAAATGGATGGTCTGTTTCTTGGTTGGGATATCGCCACGTTTATCGCCCTTCTCATCTTTACCGATCTTGGATCTCGCCCAGGGGAATGTTTTCATCCACGGGAAGCGGGGAGGGTAGGTCCCAAAACCAGACCCCGGGTAACCCCATTCTGTACCAGATGGTCCTTGGTAACCACCCCAACCGAGGCCCAACCCACCGCCACAGCCACCAATCCCACATTTCTTTGACGCCTTACCCTTCTCAACCTTAGATTTACTCACTACACCAAAACTGTATGGGCCGAGGCCTGGATATAACCCTACGGCATAACCATTCCACCACGGTCCACGGGCATATGGCCCAAAACCGGCATTAAACCGGTTACGCAGACCTGCAAATGGAGCATGTGCAATAGGGCTATCACAGATATGACGCTTGGAAGCCTTACCCCCTTTGCTGACCTTGGATCTGTAATAGCATCCTGGTAGGCCATAGCCGAGACCTAAGGGTAGGCCTAATCCATATCCAGCAAATGGGTAACTTAAGCCCCATCCAAGTGGCAAACCGTACCCTAGGCCTAGTGGCAAACCATACCCTCTGCCTAGTGGCAAACCATACCCTCCTAGTGCCTCGAAACCAAAATGTTTCTTAGAGGCCTTGTCATCTTTCGAAGCCTTGTCATCTTTGACGTTTGGACAGGCATAGACCAATTCACGTTTCGTCTTTCCACTTTCCTTTGAAATCTTATTACGATAATACCATCCACAGCCCCCATGGCCAAATCCTTCACCACAACCCCCTCCTAGACCACAACCTCCTCCAAATCCCCCACCACAGCCCCCACCGAAACCACCACAGCCTCCACCAAAACCACCACAGCCTCCACCAAAACCACCACAGCCCCCACCAAAACCACCACAACCTCCTCCACCACATCCCCCAAATCCAAATCCTCCATGTCCCAGGCCACCCCAGCCCCAGTGATGGAGCCCATCCCAGAATGCGTGAAGGTCTGCAAAACATCCATGCTTCTTTGCCGCCTTCTTGTTGCACTTGTACACCATATTCCTCTTTGTCTTTCCTTCTTTGGTTATCGTGGATTTCTGAGCCCATCCGCAACCACTGCAATCAACACCCACTCCCCTTCCTGGCCCGAATCCCATTGCAGTCCTAGCCAGAGGTGCGGACCCATAGTCATAGAACCCATGCATCGACATCCCACCATAGGGCCATTCGCCATAACCACCGATCGCAAATGGACTTACAAACCTCTTACTAGCCCCCTCCTCCTTCTTAGGGCAGTCGTAAACAAATTCTCGTTTAGTTTTACCATTCTTATCAACTTTTGATCTGTAAAAGCCCCCACAGCCCCCAAAACCTCCACACCCACCTCCCCCACACCCACCTCCAAATCCACCACACCCACCTCCAAATCCTCCACACCCACCTCCAAATCCACCACACCCACCTCCACCACACCCTCCTCCAAATCCGCCACACCCACCTCCACCACACCCTCCTCCAAATCCGCCGCACCCACCTCCACCACCACCACCACCACACCCTCCAAATCCACAACCAAGACACCCATATCCAAAGTAGGGATAACCTACATCATACCCATGACTCGCTACTCCATGCCCATGGCCAAAACCTCCAAACCCATGTCCCAAACCTCCCCACATCCCGAAACCACAACGCTTCACATTCTTCTTGTTTTTATCACAAGCATAGACCAGGTTGCGCTTTGTCTTACCATCCTTGCCAAGCTTTGATTTGTAAGCCCAGCCACATCCCCCGCACCCCAAGCCTAACCCGTGGTGTCCATCACCATGTAATCCCAACCCTAAACCATGACCTAAACCATGGCCCCACCCTCCTAATCCATGACCCCATCCACCTAATCCATGACCCCACCCTCCTAATCCATGACCCCACCCTGTACCTATACCATACACAGGACTACCCCAGTTAAGGGGGCCACCATACCCACCCCACTGACCAAAACATCTTTTAGCATTGCCCTTATTCTTATCACAGGCATAAACCAACTCTCGTTTAGACTTCCCGTCTTTTCCAACCTTCGACTTATATGCCCATCCACATCCCCCACATCCGAGACCCCCGTGTGCACCGTGGGCAAAGATAGCTTCATGATAGAGCCCTGAGTGACCCAACCCCCCTAATCCAAATCCTAGTCCACCCCCTAGACCTCCCCAACCCCAGCCAGGGTAACCCCAACCGAAACCACCTCCATAACCACCGAAACATCTCTTGGCATTATTCTTGTCTTTGTCGCATGCATACACAAGCTCCTTTTTCGTTTTTCCATTTTTGTCCACTTTAGACTTGTATGCATATCCGCACCCACCACAGCCAAGACCTAACCCGTGACCCAACCCTAACCCGTGACCTAACCCATACCCGTGACCAAACCCATATCCGTGACCCAACCCAATACCATGTCCAAATCCGCCACCATACAAGCCATGGCCCCAACCCCCTAATCCAAGTCCGCCTAGCCCATGTCCACCCCAACCCCAGGGAGAGCCTAACCCGAATCCAGCTAACCCACCATAACATCGTTTCGCATTATTTTTATTTTTGTCGCACGCGTAAACTAATTCAGGTTTCGCCTTGCCGTCTTTGCCGATTTTCGACTTATAGGCATAACCGCACCCACCACATCCAAGACCTAACCCATTCCCATGTAACCCGTCACCAAATAACCCATGGCCCCATCCCCCAAGACCATGACCCCATCCGCCCAGACCGTGTCCCCATCCGCCTAGACCACCCCATCCCCCCAAACCATGACCCCATCCCCCCAGACCGTGTCCCCATCCCCCAAGACCTTGCCCTAACCCGTAACCACCCAATAACCCGAAACATCGCTTCTTATTTTTCTTGTTTTTATCGCATGCATACACTAGTTCTCGTTTCGATTTTCCATCCTTCCCCACCTTGCTTTTATAGGCCCAGCCACACCCACCACACCCTAGACCTAACCCATGCCCATGTGACCCGTCACCAAATAACCCATGGCCCCATCCCCCAACACCATGACCCCATCCGCCCAGACCGTGTCCCCATCCGCCTAGACCACCCCATCCCCCAAAACCATGACCCCATCCCCCAAGACCGTGTCCCCATCCCCCAAGACCGTGTCCTAACCCGGAACCACCCCATAACCCGAAACATCGCTTCTTATTTTTCTTGTTTTTATCGCATGCATACACTAGTTCTCGTTTCGATTTTCCATCCTTCCCCACTTTGCTTTTATAGGCCCAGCCACACCCACCACACCCTAGACCCCCGTGACCCCCAAACGATGCCCAATCAGGGTACCCACCATGACTGAAACCGCCGAAACCATCATGAAGGGAATTGTACCCCCACCCCCCGTAACCATGTGGCCCACCGAAACCACCGAGGAGTCCTACACCCCCAAACCCACCCAAACCACCCCATCCTCCATAACCGGGCATTCCTCCGAAGCACCGTTTCGCCTTCTTTCCATCTTGATCTTTCTTACATACAAACACGAGATCTCGTTTCGTTTTGCCATTTTTATCAATTTTGTTCTTATATGCCCACGTACATCCCCCACATCCCAAATCACCCGCCCAATTCCCCAAACTCAGTGGTGCGTAGGGACCACCACACTGCCCGTGCCAACACGATCCCAAGCCATACCCTAAACCAACACCCAAGAGGCCAGGGTAACCACAGCCATAACCGCCTAACCCACATCCTAACCCTAGACCACCAAAACCAAAGAACCGTTTACTCACATCGGCTCTTTTCAAAGGGGAATTCCTGATCTGCTGAGAAGCCGATGGCCGCCCTGGCATGCCTAAATCCCAACCTTTGAGAGGCGAGCTGAAGGGATAACCCGGAAACACCACACCAAACCCATGACCATAACCAACACCAATAGGGATATACCACTTTTTGGTACTACCTGGGATCTGGTTTCGGGCCCAGAACCCACCCCAGCCTGGCCAGCCGGCACCGGCACCTACCCCAAAGTTGCTAGGCAGCCAGCCAGGGTACTGGCCGGATGAATCGCTCAACGGCATTCCCCATAGAGATCTTTTGTTGGCAGAATCCTTTGATTTTCCATTTTTAGGAACATCATTGCGATAAAACCAACCAGGAACATGCGCACCCCATCCAGAATTCCAGGGGATATACCCATAAGGGAACCCTCCATGAGGGAACCCTCCATGTGGGAATCCGCCATGGTAACCCAACCCCAACCCAGAGTAGGCCCCAAACCCGAAATGGCGTTTATCATTACCTTTACCTTTAGGGACTTTATTCCGGTAGAGAGGGTGACCAAACCCTCCCCAACCCCAAGGGAAACTGTTCACCCAGGGGAAACCTCCCCACGGAATCCATCCCCCGTATCCTGCGTAAAAGATCCCATGTTTAGCGCTCGCCTTCTTAGAGCCTTTGGGCACTTTGGATTTATAGTGAGGGAAATGGTCATGACCCCAGACTGGACCAATACCTGTGGACCCAGCCCCGTACCACGGTCCAAAGAGACCAAGACCAAATGGGAAGCCACGACCATAAGCCGGATCACCAAAACCATGTCCCCAACCAAACCATCTCTTCTTTGTATCCTTGCTGTCCTTTGCCGTACGCTTTTCTGCCATTTCCGAGTTATCTTCGGAAGAGTCCGCCTCATTATCGTGAGCATTCGACTCGTCAACCGCAGCATTTGACTCGTCTTCGTGAGTGTTTGACTCGTCTTCGTGAGCGTTTGACTTGTCTTCATGAACATTCGACTCATCTTCGTGACTTTCCGACCCATCTTCGTGGGTGTTCTTCTCGTTTTCGGAAGTGCTCGAGTCATCTTCGGTAGTACTAGACTCGTCTTTGGAAGTGGTCGAGTCATCTTCGGGAGTACTAGACTCATCTTTGGAAGTGCTCGAGTCATCTTCGGGAGTACTAGACTCGTCTTTGGAAGCGCTGGACTTGTCTTCAGAAGCACTCGAATCCTCTTCGGTGGTGCTCGACTCATCTTCGGAAGAGTCCGTCTCGGAAACGCGAGCCTCCGCCATGGCTTCGTCAGCCTTTTCGTCGTTAATTACTTCTACATTAACTCCATCCTCATCTTCGCGAATCTCTCGTTTTTCTCTGCTCAAAGCAGCGCTCTGTGCCAGTGAGATGAGAGCAAAACACAGGCAGAGAGTAAGTAGGTAACGCCGCATGTCTATGTGGCTTTTTCCTCCAGTATGTGTCTACAGGGAAAGATTAGAGTTAATGGACCTATTCCCTAAAATACAAAATTTTGATCTAGACAAGTCTAGACAAATATTTCATCACAGCTTGAAAGAGCATCACAAAATTAGTAATATTCCGACGTTTCGTTGCCAAATGTTGTAAAATGCGGATAATATAGCTCTGCGAAGGTTGCCGTTTTTCAGTCATTTTGTTTTAGTCATCAGTAAGTTTTGCTTATATATTGCTGTATAAATATGGTGTCAATTTTACAGCATCAATGATGATTCTATTTAAATTGACAATATTTAATTATTATTTTGTGTTTCTCAACCGCCAGATACATTGCCAAAAGGTTGCTAACTGTGCAAACTACAAAATAAAGCTAAACCAAACTAATTTTGGAACGAACGCCAAAATGATTTTAAATTTGAAATTTTTTATCGCAAATATACGCGACATTGAAAAAAATTGCCAACTAGAAAAACATCGTCTTTCCCCAAATTATGAACTGAGGAAAATTCCCAAAGCTAACAGACTTCCAAATACCCAAAGCGAACACACACACACACAGATTTTATAAAACTTTTATTCCAGCTTGTCTTAAAGAATTTTCTTAACAAAATAACTGTTTTAGAAATTTTTAACTTTTTCATCCATTTTGTAAAATAACTTATACTTTAGTCAAATTAATTAATTTGTGAAGTAACACGCAATTCAGTTTTTAAAAACTGCAATATGTTGTCTTAATAAAACCAATCTATCTATCTATCTGTTTATTGCAATACCTTGTGCCAGGTTTTAGCAAGGCATAAGCAGACTATTATCAAGTAGAAAGCTTTTTTTTGTCAAGTACTTTGAAAATACATGTATTGTTTCAGTAAGATTTAAGTAGCTGGTGGTCAATTTCAGAACTATTGACATTTTTAGGTACAAAGTAAACTGCATCTCTTCGTTCTATTTATTTTCCTCCAAATACAAGATTTCTACTTATAATGAAAATAATTAACATCATCGTGTGAGAACGATCTCCTGTACGATAGTGCTAAGGTAATGATGACCACATCAGTAGTTAACCATTTTTGTGTTCATCTCTATAGGGGGATTCTTCAATTGACGTGTAAAATCTTCAGGCGTTAGCCGAAATAAAATTAAGAAGATCTGCTACCTGGCCGCATGAATTGGCCACATGAAAGGTAAATAAATAAAAATAGCTTGGCATTCACGTCTTGATATTAATCCTGGTTCCTGTGAAAGAACAAAGCCCCGACCGAAGCCCATCAACAGACTTTTCCCCTTTTAAGTGAAATTTTGATCTAGACAAGTCTGGACAAAAATTTCATCACAGCTTGAAAGAGCGTCACAAAATTAGTAATATTCCGAAGTTTCATTGTGAAATGTTGTAAAATGCGGATAATATAGTCTTGCGAAGTTTGCCGTTTTTCAGTCATTTGGTATTACAAACGGGAAATTGATAATCAGATGATCAAACTGATGCAAAATGTTAGATTGTAATGCCAAATGACTGAAAAACGGCAAACCTCGCAAGGCTATATTATCCGCATTTTACAACATTTTGCAACGAAACTTTGGAATATTACTAATTTTGTGATGCTCTTTCAAGCTGTGATGAAAGTTTTGTCTAAACTTGTTTAGATCAAAATTTCACTCATAAGGGGAAAGGTCTATTCTGATCAAAATATGAACCTGTTCAAAGTTAATGAGAGTTGATGAAAGTTGTTGATCAAACGTGCGCGCGAGTTGAAACTCTCATCCTATTTTGACCAGGACTTCAACTTCAAAGTAAAAACAGTGTTTAGTTGCTGGTTACTTTCAGAAAATAATTATAGTTTACCCCAATTTGTTTCCAACAATTATCAGGTATTTAATTAAAAAATGTATAATTACTATACTTCTTAACATTAATTGCATTCAATTAGTACTTATCTTGTTGATAAGTCATAGTTCTTAATTACAAATCAGAACGTCTCTACATTATAAATTGCGGATTCTGTCAATCATGTCTTGACTCAAAGTCAAACGTTACTCTGTACGATTGATTAGATTTTTACATGAACTTTGTTAGTATCCTTCATATGTGATAACTCCCATCTAGAGATCCTTCATATGTAATAACTCTCATTTGAGGACGTTCGTGCCGAGAGGCTGAAATCGTCTGGCGTTAGACAGCAAAGCCCCGTACCGACGATCTTGTTGACAAGTTTTGTTGCTCGTGTGCACCGAATGTTGTTAAACATTTATCTCATGTCAAGCCCGCCTTGCCAAAACCATAGAACAGGGTTCGTACAAAACTTGAAAGTCCTTGAATGTCCTTGAATTTGAAAACAAAAATTCAAGGCCTTGAATGCCTTTGAATTTGTAAAGAAGTACTTGAATGTCCTTGAATTCTTCTTGCTTTAGTTTTTGGATATTTTCTGAAATTGTTTGACATTCAAGACGGACATTTTGTTGAACTGATTGTGCATGTTCATATCCGACCTCATTATAAAGTTACGTTTTGAACAATTCAACGTCAGATTTTGCTGATTTCTAACGCCTTCAGTATTTAGTCCTTGAATTTGTTGATACATGGCCTTGAAAAGTCCTTGAATTTGACTCTTCCTGACATGTACGAACCCTGATATTAGAAGTATATTATACACTTGTCAAGTTGTCTTATACAATAGTCCTGTACACTTGTCAAGTTCATTTCCATCGTACGCACGAACAAATTTTCCTTGTCCAAAAACTGGCACGACTACAGCTTTGGAACAAGACTCTTTGTCAAGGAATAATTGTCAATTTTATGTCGTACACACGAGCAAATAAAACTTGTCAAGGAAGGAGTTACATAAGTCACCAAAATCAAAAAGATCAACCACTTCGTATTTTAGTTAAATTACTATTTCTGCAGACTTATTTTTAAAGTATAATTTATATAATATTGTTGAAAATTTGTTTCAAATAAATACCAGCAAAGATTAACATGTCTAAACAATTTCTCAATTTTGTATAACTAAAAATAAAAAAGTTTATACCCATAAATGATGTCTATAAATGACTTAGTTTCTTACCTCTCTGGAGAAAACGCCTGATATTTCGATGTTTTACAAAATCTTTCTAAAGTTTTCCTAAACTGTGTTGTCGTTGTTCAACGTTTAATAATTGCCACCAGTTTTACTCAAACTGACCACCACCGGTTGAATTGTCTCGCTACACTAACTTTCCCTCCTTGTTCGTAAACAAATCCACAGGTGTTTATAACTGCGGATCTATATATGTATTATAATTTCACACTACTAGCAATGTACTTTTTAACATACTTTTTAAAATTATTTGTAAAGTTAATTTGCGAAGATATATTTTCAATTGCGCATTTTTAATAATATTGAGCGCAATTTAGTAGTTGATCGGTTTATCCCTCCCATAGATTCATATATTAACGCGTCTGGTGCTATTTATAGCTGTATATTAGTATAGCTTAAAAATTGAGCATCACATATTCACCGCATGTTAGCTTCTCGTCTATCCTCCCTCCTCCAAGTTCCACCCATATAACCCCCCTACACACACACACGATTCGGCAGCAGTCTAATGCAGACATGAGCACTAAGAAAGATTTAGAACTGGTAGTGCTGTCCACTTTATTTTGGGGCGTGGGGGGAGTATATATAGGCATGTTTAATTCTTTACTGCATGTGTGCTTTTTCTCCTGTGATTGGAGTTAAATACTTGCGGTCCACAGTTGTTTAATAGACAAATTTTACTGCCTTGTTTACATCGTTGCTATACCAAATTAAGGCCCGTTTACATTTGTAATTTCTGCTGCGATTTTAAGTGCGATTTTCTTCTGATGTATGTGAACGAGTGGATAAGTTATGAATGTTCAGATAAGGGCACCATGTACTCAGAACATTGGTGACTCATCCACTCGTTCACATGCATCAGAAGGAGAAAGGGCCTTAAAACTCACATGCTTAGTTGAAGGTCTAGATGGGGGGGGGGGTCTGAAAATCAGTTAACGGTAAAAATTTTGGTATTTTAACGGTAACAACAAGTAACATTTTGGTATTTTAACGGTAAATCTTTGAAAAGTGTTCTGAAACACAAAGCCTTCATGTCTTGTATATAGAAAAATAATCAGTTTTAGTTAAAATAAACTTTTCTTCTTCTTAATACTTAGTTATGTTATAATCATTACTTGTAAATATTCTGTTCGACTCTTAAAAATTATTCTTATGAACATTGTAAAACTAGGGACCTCTTACCAAAAAGCCTTAAAGGGTTTCATTAAGGTCCCTAGCCCTTCACGTTGTTATTATAGCACTGTAATTATGTAAACTTTTTATTGGGCAAAATGAATAATAATAATAATAAACGATAAACAGTACTTTTTCCCTCACGATTCACGGTAAATTTTTAGTGTTTTCACGACTGACGGTGACCGAAATTGAGTGAATCACGACTCACGATATACCCCATCAACACCCTCCTAGTTGTATGTGAAGAGTTATTCATTTTAGTAGATCTATAAAGCTTGGTTACCTTTGTACTATTCTGTGTTTCTGTAAACTAGAACGATAGTAACTATAGGCATGTGAGTTATTCAAAATTGTCAATTGGGTATGAACAAACGTTAGCTAAAGTTGTCTGGACTAAACAGGACCATTTGGTCCCAGAACATTTTTGGATGAAGAGAGGAAAATTGGAGGAAGGAAAGAATGAATGAACACTGGACCTCTAAGGAGAACAGTTTAGAAGTGATAGAGCTATCCAGAATAAATAAAGTTAGTTTAGAGATGAGATGATTCTTACTGCACCTCTATAGGGTAAACAGTTTAGAAGTGATAGAGCTATCTAGTATAAATAAAGTTAGTTTAGAGATGAGATGATCCTAACTGGACCTCTATAAGGAGAACAGTTTAGAAGTGATAGAGCTATCCAGCATCAATAAAGTTAGTTTAGTTTAGGTTTCCTCCTTTAGTAACACTGGATCAATAAGAGATGATTCTTACTGGACCTCTAGGAAGAACAGTTTAGAACTGATAGAGCTATCCAGTATAAATAAAGTTAGTTTAGAGATGAGATGATCCTTAATGGTGGTAGAGCTATCAATCATTAATAATTTTTATCGACTTTCAGGTTGTACAGGTCAAGGCATCTGAAAGAACACGGAAGACTGGCTGAATTATTGTAAGTGTCGTTATTTCAATTTACTTATATGTTGAATCCGAGCATTTCCGACCATACAACTGTTAGTGTACGCGATGTTTGAACGATGATATTTTAACCTATTATCAACGCGGCTTATTTAACTAAATCTTGCCAGCGCATGCGTCGAAGTGTAGAATTTGACCACATCTGTTCGCATGAGAATCGTACGGAACTATATTTCAACCGAGAAAATGAAAGTTCTCTGATAAGTTTCGGAAGCATTGCGCGACATCTGCTGTAAACCTGTACAAATATGGCGGAATGCAGAGTTTCTGTTTCGTTCTTTTCACTACCTTCTCGTACGAGGAATAATAATAATAATGATAAATAGTTTAATAAAACGCTTTGCAGTTACAAAACTGAATTACACGCTTAAACTAGAGATGACAATGAGCTTTTAGAAATATTACAAATATAAAATTATCTATTAACAAGATTAAATAAAAAAGTTTAAAAAAAGAAAAACCTACAATGACTAAGAAACATCAATGATATTTGCATGTAATAAACTGAGAGAAACGTTCTGTACGTGCCCTTACTCTATTTAGTCCCTCGTGTCTTAAATTATATAGTCGTTGCTCTTGAAACTGCCGTGGTTTGTGTTTGAACTATCTGGAAAAGTTTCAACGATGAACTTACTTCGACTTGTTGAGCAATGACTCTCTCAAGCCGAAACCGTCGCCGAAAGCTCTTTCAGGCGACGGTTCTTTTTCAACTCTCATGGCAAAGTACGTTCGCTCGAAAAGTATTTTTAATCATTCTTCAGGTACAAACAAACATAAACCACGACAGCCTATATTAGAACTGCTTATTATCTGATTCGCTTCAACACCAAAAAGAGATAAAAGTATGAAGATTTAAAGCGCTTGCTACGTATATTCATTCCTTTCCGAAAACGCAAAAGGCTCAAGAGAGACGAGATTTTCTTCCTTGCGCTCAGCACGAACAAACATGGTTGTCAACTCCGGTAATTGTTCTTATAGCGCAGTTCAATGAATACAGTTATAACTCACTACATCCACCAATGAAAAACATTGATTGCTCATTTAAAACAGGTAGAAGGCGCTCAAAATCTAACGGTCGCATTAACTTTACTTGTCCATAACAACATTCCACCGTTGTGACATCATTTCGGAATCGAAGCGTGGAAAAAGATCGCGATAGCAATATCGCGATTAATTGTTGAAATTGCCTTTAATTTTCGCTTAAACTACCGAGGGATTTTTGATTGACTTTATGGTTTCTTCGATGAACACTTAAATTTTATAATGGATCGGCGTTTTGCGCCAAATTTTTGTTTTTTATTGCTGTGGGTTGCCTTAGCGAATGGCGCCCTGACACAGACTGGTGGCCAACCAAGTCAATCACGGGAGCCATTAGTAAAGTCCGCGGAGAGTATAAAAAGTGGGAACAGAGTTAAAAGATCATCAAATGATGAAGATAAGCAGAGATTAAACGCAGGTTAGTTTTGTTCATTGGTTTGTTATCTAGTTTATGTCTGTTTCATAGTTTTATATATGAAGTATTTTTACATGCATGAGTTAGTACAATATTATAATAACTATAGTACAAAATTTAATATGGGCACATATATAAAATTTGATATGGGCACACATAAGATGTTCATTTTGAACTATTTATCAACATGGTTTTGCCATTATCAAACAAAACCCTATATCTTTGCATATTTCATGTATATAACGTCTAGAATAGATGAAGATTTTATCATTATATTATTATAATTATATTAAAGATTTAATTAAGAAAGTAATTTTGAATTGTATATATATTAATATCTTCTTGGCTAAGAACCCTTAAATAGTCTAGTAAACTTCTACAGCGTTCTATATAGACTTGGAACATAAGCCAATGAAAGGTTTTATAACCTTTAAAGCGTTATCCTTGCATTAGAACTGACCACTTTATAGGACCATTTATACGAGCGAAAATAAGCCGCGGACTAAATAAATCGCGAACGACTCGTATAAACAGTCAATTTGAAATAAGCCGTGGCTTATTTAGGTCCAGCTTTCAACGCCGCTTATTGCAAATTGACTGTTTATACGAGTCGTTCGTGACTTGTTTAAGCCGTGTCTTATTTTCGCTCGTATAAATGGCCCTACTGTTCTTATGTAGTTACATTTCTTATTATATTCATGTGATGAATAGACCTTTCCCCTTTTAAGTGAAATTTTGATCTAGACAAGTCTGGACAAAAATTTCATCACAGTTTGAAAGAGCATCACAAAATTAGTAATATTCCGAAGTTTCGTTGCGAAATGTTGTAAAATGCGGATAATATAGCCTTGCGAAGTTTGCCGTTTTTCAGTCATTTTGCATTACAAACGGGAAAATGATAATCAGTTTGATCATCTGATTATCGTTTGTAATGCAAAATGACTGAAAAACAGCAAATTTCGCAAGGCTATACATTTCGCAACGAAACTTCAGAATATTACTAATTTTGTGATGCTCTTTCAAACTGTGATGAAATTTTTGTCCAGACTTGTATTTCACTTAAAAGGGGAAAGGTCTATTGATTGATTCATTCATTCATTTCTTTTTCATGTAGGTGAAGGCGAACTTTTAAAGTTATTTTCTCGTGGGAAGGTCACGCAAAAACGTGACATAATAAACACTAACATTGACTCTGAGCGTGATGGCATACCCGGGAATTTGTACCCGGAAACTGCGATCCATAACTTGGAACAAACCTCAGATAAGGTGGAGTCTGATATGCTGTACCGCAAGTCTGAAATCCCCACGCGTGAGGGAGACGGTACACACGTGCATGGCACGCGGGCCGTGGGTGATAAAGCTGTGTATAATATAGGTCAAGATGTCTCTCTTGAGATTCCCTTAGATCAACCACGCGTTGAAGAGCTCACAAAACGAGATATCATTCCAAAGAAAGTGGCATCCAGGTTGATAGAAGATGGTAAAAAAGGATCAAGATTGGTAAATGATGATAAAGTAGGATCTACCAATGAGGATCAAGGCTTGTTAAATAATGATAAAGTAGGATCCAATGATGCCAAAGTGGGAAGCACAACCGGTACAGTAAAGAGCAGCTCAACACGACGTGACGAGGTTCCGCTCTCTGGCCCAAATTTTTTGCGAAATTCGTTGGACGATGCCTCAGATGAAGATTTCCAAATCAGAGACAAATCTGCAGATCTTGAGATCCATGCTGATTCTTCAGGGGTACGGGTGAAGGCGAAACCCGCCTCCCTCCAGGTCGTTTCTAACCCACATGGCGAGGTGAAAACCCTCCCAGGTGAGACGCACTCTGAGGGGGTTATTGCTGAACGCAGAACTTTCACTCCTGTACTCCCTTCCGAGAAACGCACCAACCATCATCATTTCCATGGGCTACCACCCCGACCTTTCACCCACCTACCCTTTTTAAGACACCACCACCATTTCCACCATCATCACAGGTTGCCGTGGTTACGACATCGTCAGCATATCAACTATCCGGATGTGTTTGAAAGAATGCGTTTTAATTCAATGCCTGAAGGACCTGTTCCCTTCGGAGGTATGGGCCTTCCTGTCTCTGTTGCACCTCCTATGACATCCATGATGAACTCTCCCCCTCCTATGATGTCTGAAGGACCAGGAATGCCCCTGATGGGTGGGGCAGGTATGGGTGGTGGAGGTATGGGTGGCCCACTTATACCGCAACTGCTCCAACGTTCCCCAACCATGGAAACCAATCCCGCAAATCGATTCGGTGTACCTGAAAACCCGATGGAAGAGATGTCTGCTGGGGGAATGTCCCCTATGGGAAGAATGAACTCTATGGGAGATATGTCCCCTATGGGAAGAATGGGTCCGATGGAAGATATGTCACCTATGGGAAGAATGGGTCCGATGGAAGATGGGTCACCTATGGGAAGAATGGGTTCTATGGGAGATATGTCCCCTATGGGAGGAATGAGCCCGATGGCAGATATGTCTCCTGTGAGTCGAATGAATGCTATGGGGGATATGCCCCTTATGGGAAGAATGGGCCCTATTGGGGGAATGCCACCTATGGGTAGAATGGGACAAATGGAATCAATGCGTCCAATGTCCCCCAGTGCTCCGTTTGGTCAAAGCGAGATGCGTCGTAAGAACGCCTTGGAATTTTGGGGCATGCCAAACCAAGATCAACTCAGAGCCTTGGCTCGTGGCGAGAATGTTCGGAAAGTCCTGGGAAGTAATAGATACGGTGAGACTCTTGGTGGCATAACACCCGGGGGTATGAATCCCCTTGGAGGTATGAGCCCCGGTATGGGCGGCGGTAGTTTCAACGCGAACGGTATGGGAGACAATATGATGGGACCGATAAGTGGTACTCGCAGCGCCATGTTTCGTGGTATTTCTGGTGGTATGTCTGGTGGCATGTCTGGTGGCATGTCTCGTGGCATGTCTGGTGGCATGTCTGGTGGGATGGGTATGAGGAGAAATATGCTGTACAAAAAGGACGGCATTAATAAAACTAACGCTTATAAGAAATCTATGAAGCTCAAGAAGTCGGGTGATCACAAAACTGAGCCTGCGGTAACAGGCGGTCAAGCAGTCAGCGGTAGCACAAGAAGCGGGCACGAGAAATTTGAGGAGGGAATCTTGAAGAAGGCGCAAAGTTTGGTTGCAGGAGAGAAACATATAGCCAAGAATGAGGAGTCTGAGTTACATCGTGAACATCGAATTAGAAAATCTTCGAAATTGCCGCATGACGAGGAGAAACGGTAAGGGAGTGTTCGTTATTTATGATATGGGGGGGGGGGGCATTTCACACCTCCCTCTCAATATCAACATGACCCCCTCTTGCAACAGCAAACCTACAAAATGTTTCATACTCATTCGAACTAGTTGCTCTTAAGTTTATATTGCTAAGGCGAGACTTTTTTTATTCATTGGTTTACGGATCCGCCGACCGTAAATATTCAGAAAGTGAAAAATAAAAAAAATAAATTTGGATGTCAAAAATTTTACAATTTTAGTTAATTTTAATTAATTTGGAATTCTGACATGAAGTACACTTCAAGTGAACTTTGACTCTAGGTACTGCTGGCTCATGTTATCGTTGTGACAATCAATATGTAGATTAGCCACGTTTTTTGCCTTTTTTTGAAATTGACGTTAAAAAATTTTATAAAGGTTATTAATTTCGGTTCTCATTTATACTCAGTTCGTTTTTTTTAAAAAAATTTTCCGACCTACCGACCTCTTATTCAAAGTCAAATCCGTAAGCCAATAAATAAAAAAAGTCTCGCCTAACTAATAATTCGACGAATAATTCGTCTGACACTCAGGCTACTAACTAGTTCGTTTGGATGGTTTGTTTGTATTGCTAACAACATCTGACTTTTCTTCCATAGATCACTTGATAAAAAACATTCGAAGAAAACCTCCATAAAACATCAAAAATCCAAGAACGTAAAGGGTTCCAAAAAAGACATCGCCGTTCAACGTCCCCCCATAATTTACCATCCACCACCGGAGGTTTTCCACCGACCGGATATTGTTCTTCACCGTCCTCCGGTACTCTTTCACAGAGCTCCAATAGTCTATCACCAGGCGCCTGTGGTCGTACACAGGCCCGCTGTCGTATATAGACAATCCCCAATCATATTTCATCAACCTTCTCCCGTGGTTAGCCAACCTTATTACAGAGCTTGGGATAATTTCCAGATGAGTCCAGCCTACGCCCATGCTGGCTCTCATGTGTCTCAGGCGTATAACTATTTAGGAGTGCCGCCTGCGGTTAATGGCTACAGGAAGGGGGTGGTACCCCACCAGCCAAAGGAGGAGGGGAAGAAGGGGAAAGTTGAAGGAAAAAAGGAAAGCAAGAGAGCGGAAATTCCTGAGCACAAAGAAAAGAAGAAGAGCAGTGTTGATAAAAATGAGAAGGTAGCAATTTGGTTTTTTTGTCGCTTTGTGTTAATTAAGACGATATTATGAAAATAACTAGAGTGGTAACATTTGTGGAAAAAACCCCGATACCAACCAACAAGTATAAGACAAAACAAAACAACTAATGATAGCCATAGATTGCATAACTTACTAACTCCTCGTAATTTGAACCATTTTAATCTAAGAACAAAACATAAATTTAATGTTAACTTCCAGACAGAACGACATAGGAAAACCTTTATTGTACACAATTCATTAAAATTTTAAGATATAATCAAACTTAAAGTACTTATTAGTCTAGTACACCATGTAATAGCGATTGAGGCTTATTTTTGTAATAGTTAACACAATTCAAATTCAGCCCTTGGGCTGCAAAGTTAATTTTAATAAAACTATCTATCTATCTATCAAAACACGATCCGAAGATTAGGAACTTGAAACTCAGGATATGAATCAAAACAAGACGCGAATCAACCTCGTTCCCAGGCTCTTTGAGCAAAGAGCCTGGGAACGAGGTTGGACGCGAATGAGTTTGAGTAACATTTGTATGTACATTTCTTTTAGTATTGTTTATATAAATTTGCTCATAAATTGGAGTAATTTTACTCAAAAGTTTGGCTCACTGTGGGCATAGATTAATTAATAATTATTCGCCGAAGGCAAACTGATTATCGGTGAATAAAAACCGAGACGAAGTCGAGGTTTTTATTCACGATAATCACCGAGTCTGAGGTGAATAATTGTTTTAGTATAATTTCATTGGTGATTATTTCGAAAAAAATAAAAATTTCGTCATTTAATTGACAAAATGGCTTCGGCCGCCATTTCGAAAATCGCTTAGGTGATTATTGCGTTATAATCACCTCAACGGCAACCAATCAGCGTGGAGAATTTTCAATAATCACCTATGTAATTATACTAAGTATGTATATTTTTAATCTGTGCTGTGCGTGCATTATCTTACTCGAGCTTTTTAGTCAAAATACGACTCAAGTGATTTCGATAATCTACTGTATTTAATTTGATTACCAAAATTCATTAAATCATTTTCACAAATTTTTTGAAGGTGGCGCAGAAGAAGAAGAAGGACGTTGTAGTAAATCGTCCACCAATAATATATCACCCACCTCCCGAGGTCTATCATCGCCCCGAGATCGTGGTTCACCGCGCCCCCTTGCTCATCAGACGTCCACCAATCATCTATCACCAACCAGCGGTCATCGTACACAGACCACCCGTGGTCTACCACCAACCTCCCTTGGTCTTCCATCAACCAGCACCAACGGTGAACCAACCCGTCCTCTACTCCCATGATAACTTTGTCGTCCACCCTTCATTCTTTGCCACCCACCATGGCTCCGTTGTCAGCGATGCTGGTCAACTTCTTGGTGTTCCTAATACGGTTTCCGTACCCGATACCGGCGGTTTTCCCTACCAGCCAGTAGGTGCTAACCCAGGGTTAGGGTTAGGCCCTGGAGGTTTGGGTATGCCCGGCGGTATGCCCGGTGGTATGGGTATGCCCGGTGGTATGGGTATGCCCGGTGGTATGGGTATGCCCGGTGGTATGGGTATGCCCGGTGGTATGGGTGTGCCCCCCTCGGCTCCAATGGGGAGACGAAAGCGATCCTTACGCCACAAAAAGAAAGCAAAGCATGAAAACGCCAAACGCAAGAATATGGTCATGGTGAAGCGTCCCCCCATTGTCTATCACCCACCTCCCGAGGTCTACCACCGCCCCGATATCGTGGTACACCGCGCTCCCCTAGTTATTCATCGCAGCCCAATAATCTACCACCAAGCGTCTGTTGTTGTACATAGGCCAGCGGTAGTCTATCACCAACCCCCCGTCATGTTTCATCAGCCGATGCCCATGGTCTCGCAACCCGCGTTCACATCACACGATGTATACACCCCACACAGCACTTTGACCCTTGTCGGAAGTTCCCCACCCACCCCCATACACTCCAGTGTTGCATTAGTCGCCGTCAAACCCGTCCAAAAATCGTACATCAAGAAAAACAAGAAATCAAATTCAGAGAAAAAATCACATTCCAAGAGACTTTCTAAGAAGGATGGAATGAATACGGATTCACAGAAACTTTCTGAGAAAAAGGGTATAAAAAAGAATCACAAATCAGGGGGTCAGGAAGATGGATCGAAAAAGGATCACATCTCGAGAGCAAAGGAAGGCAAAGCAGTTAAAAAGAATGCAGTTTTGGTAAAAAGACCTCCGATAATTTACCATCCCCCACCCGAAGTCTATCATCGTCCAGACATCGTGGTACATCGGGCACCTCTCGTAATCCATCGTAGTCCAATTATCTATCATCAAGCGCCCGTTGTCGTACACAGGCCAGCAGTAGTATATCATCAACCCCCTGTCCTATTCCATCAACCTCCTCCAGTTGTCAATCAACCTATCCTGGCTTCACATGACGTGTATCATGAAACATCTGAACTAACGCACAGGTACGTTGCTCTCTAGTTTTTGAATCAAAGTTAAACATTGTTTTTATTAATTATTTTCATTCTTCTTGTAGCGGTAGCAGTTTGACCCCACATGGTACCTATCTTGGAGTGCCCAGCGAATTAATGACACAAGCCTTTGGTAAATCAAAAGTTCCACGAAAGAAAGGACACGACCAAAAACCCCGTAGAGGTATCACAAAAGAAGAGGAAGCCAAACAAGGCTCCAAGAAAAACATCATAGCTAACGAAGATAAAACCGAAAAGGCTTCCAAGAAAAACGCAGTTCTAGTAAAGCGTCCACCAATAATCTATCATCCCCCACCCGAAGTTTACCATCGACCTGACATCGTAGTACATCGTGCTCCGATCGTAATCCATCGTGCACCCCTCGTGTACCATCAAGCTCCTGTCATTGTGCATAGGCCCGCAGTGGTATATCATCAACCAGCGGTCATCTTCCATCAGCCCCCACCGATGGTCCATCAACCTATGTTCACAGCACATGATACTTTTACACCCCACGACACTCTCGTACTCGGGAAATCAACTACACAAAAGGTGGGGGACTTTGAAGGCCCACCGCCTGAAACTTTGGCGGCTACCAGGAAAGGAGAAGTACCTAAAAATGTAAAAGGTAATGATGATAATATTAATCATATACTCTGTACAAAGGCACATTTATACAACGTACTTTAAGTTCCCTGTCCCGATATTTTTACTTGAAATCTCTATTATTAAAACTTCTAAATAACAGACATTTTCTGAGAGACCATTCTGATTATAGACTGGATATGTTTATATTTAAGATGATGACGGAATTAGACTGAGTTCCGAAATATAACCCACTTTGTGTCGTATATTTCTTACTGAGTTTTCTTTAACATTTTATTACTAGGCACTAGTCGAAATACCATTCCAAAGGAATCAAAAGATGAGGAGAACCAACCCCACCTACACACATCAAAAGACAAGGGGGGACATCCCCACCAACGATCAATGGAAAGCGAGGAGAAGAAGCCTAAAGGGGAGCACCCTCACCGACGCTCACACCTACGTAAACTAATCCTCTCCTTGCAAAAGGACGAAAATCATGAGAAGAAAGGATTACAGGTGGCAGGAGGTGCTCCTTTGGTTCTGCAAAGACCACCACTTATTCTTTCACGTCCTGCAGTAATGGCCCCTGCTTTCGGTAGCCCTTTGGTTAACTCGTTGGTAGCCCCTGCAGCTCATCCCATTGTACAGAGAGTACTTCAACCAGTGCCAGTTTATCAACCTGTTATCCGACAAGTTCCAGTACCAGTGATTCGTCCTGTACCGATACCTGTGGTGTACCATCACCATCACTGGCCTGTGCATTTTCACCACCATCATATACAGCCAGTAATGGTCCCACCACAACACTATACGACCTATTCTTACCATCCTAATAATCCTTACACGTTTGGTAAATCAGATGTACCTGAAGGTTCTGATGAATCTGATGTACCAGAAGGTTC
This sequence comes from Paramuricea clavata, assembly GCA_902702795.2. Taxonomy (NCBI): domain Eukaryota; kingdom Metazoa; phylum Cnidaria; class Anthozoa; order Malacalcyonacea; family Plexauridae; genus Paramuricea; species Paramuricea clavata. The sequence continues at coordinate 72,412 of CACRXK020000300.1, forward strand.
TGAACAGAAAGACACCATCCATGTTCATGATTTTGGAGTACCAGCACATGGTCATGTTGGACGTGTGAATGGTAACAGCCATGTGGTTACTCATCATGGTTATGTCACCCGTCATGCAAACTGTCCAAGTCACTGTGGTACATGCCAACCACCAAACTGTCCTTCCGACTGTAAACCTCACTGTATTGCAATCATTCACCATCAGCACCATCGGCCTCACCATATCTTTGTAAACCACCAGCACCATCACAATATAGCTCAGACCCATCTCCATAACCATCACTGGCCAGTGCATCACCATGATGTTTACCATAACCACCCATACTTTCCTCATCGTCATATTGGTCACCCAGTTCACTCCTACCCACCGTACCATCACCTTGGACGCAGGGATTCTGACAGTGGAACTAGCCATGATGGTGACCAGAAGACAACTGTACCTCATTACAAAGTGTACCAGCATGTCAAACACTGGCATCCACCATGCATTCACAATAGTCAAACTTGTCACCATCATCACCATCCCATGACGATCTATCATGATCACCATCACCCCACAAGTGCAATGCATCATCATCACTACACTCCCTACCCAGTATACCACCATCACGAGCATATAAAACCAGTAATCTACCATCATGTTAAACCATACCCTATTCACCATCATCATGATCACCATATCCATGATACCTGGCATCATGACCACCATCCTGTGCTACCACAAACACGTTACCCGGTACCACTAACATTCCCTACTCCGTTGGGATTACCAGTACCTATGGCACCACCACCAGTACCAATTCCAGTAATCCCCACATATCACCAGCATGGACCTGTTCCTGTGATGTTACCATGGACCCCACAACCACCATGGACCCGACCTAACCACAATATTTTGGGAAGGTCACGTGTACCACATCATGTACCTCAGAAGGAGACCAAAAAATCCGAAACGGCCAAACCAGACAAGAAAACCAAAAAATCCGAAACATCCAAATCCAAAAACAAGAAAAAAGACGTGGTGGTGAACCGCCCTCCGATCATCTATCACCCTCCTCCAGAAGTGTACCATAGACCAGAGATTGTCGTACACCGCGCCCCAGTTCTTATACACCGTCCACCAATCATCTATCACCAGCCTGCGGTTATCGTTCACAGACCTCCCGTTGTGTACCACCAAAGTCCTATAGTATTTCACCAGCCAGCACCAACTGTTAACCAACCGGTGCTTTACTCCCACGATAACTTTGTCGTCCATCCTTCCATGATTGCCAGCCATGCTGGCACCATGGTTGAAAGTGCTGGGCACTTTTTGGGGGTGCCTAATGGACCTATCACCAATTTCCCAGGTCCATTACCATCTTTTGGAGGCCCTCAAGGATTTGGGATGGAACCTTATGCAACGCCATTTGGTAGAAAACGTAGAAGTACGAAAGAGAATTCTCTGAAAGGGAAGGAAGGCTCTGAGAACGAAAATGAGAGTTCTCAGAAGAGAGACGAGAATTCTCAGAAAGAGGATGAGAATTCTGGGAAAAGCCATAATTCCAAGAAAGCAGATAGAAAGAATTCTATCGTCGTACACAGACCTCCAGTAATTTACCATCCCCCTCCAGAAATCTACCACAGACCCAGGGTGGTGGTACATCGTCCGGACGTCCTGATACACCGCCCACCAATCGTCTATCACCAAAGCCCTGTGGTTCTACACAGACCTCCTGTCGTATATCACCAAGCTCCTCTCATTTTTCACCAACCACCACCAATGATTCGCCAACCAGTATACCATTCTCATGATGATTATGCACCACATCCAGTCTTTACTCATTATAATTCAGATATCCACCATGTTGGTGCTTACCAAGGCATACCGCCCTATGGTGAGGGGTACCATGGTTTTGGTGGCTTCCACGGTGGGTTCCATGGTGGCTTCGGTGGTTATCCAGGGTTACACGGGGGTATTGGGGACTTTCATGGAGGATTTGGAGGATCTCATGGAGGATTTGGAGGATTCCATGGGGGATTTGGAGGATTTCATGGGGGATTCGGTCGCTCAAAGATTGAAAAACCAAATCGCAAGAAAACCAAAGAACATAAAAAGAAAGCCAAAGCACATAAAAAATCTTCTGCAAAAAGTGAAAAAGCACATCGAAAGCATTCAGTGATGGTACATAGACCTCCAGTAATCTTTCACCCAGCACCAGAAATCTACCATAGACCAGCCTACGTGATACACCAGCCTGATATAGTTATACACAGACCAGCAACAGTTTACCATCAATCACCAGTCGTGGTACACCATCCACCAATAGTGTACCATCAACATCCAGTCGTGTATCACCAACCTCCTCCAGTTTTTGTTCAACCTACCTACCACCATCACCAGTTCTTCCAAGAGTGTGGTGGTCACGGCTGTTATGGCGGTGGTCGTCATCTCTATGGTGGATTCGGCGGTCACGGTGGCTGTTCTGGCCATGGTTGTTCCAGTGGTGCTGGTATGTTTGGTGGATACGGCGGTCATGGTGGCTGTTTTGGTCGTTGTGGTGGCTTTGGTGGTTTCGGTGGTGGCTGTTGTGGTGGACTTGGTGGTGGATTCCATGGTGGTTATCCATTCCTGTATGGTAAATCCAGTGTACCTAAAGAGAACCATCCTAAGAAGCGTTCCAAACCATCCTCGGAACACAAGACTACTAGTGACGACTCCGACGAATCAAAGAAACATCACAAGCATGATGAGCCTGAGCTCAAAACTACAAGCGAGAAAGCATCCAAGAGACATCACAAGACAGCGAAGGAGACTAAAGGGTCGAAAAAGAACGATATTATTATACACCGTCCTCCCCTGGTTTATCATCCTCCGCCAGAAATTTACCATAGACCAGATGTTGTGGTCCATCGTCCAGACGTTCTTGTACACCGCCCGTCCGTTGTTTATGACCAACCAGCCGTGGTCCTGCATCGTCCCGCCGTGATCTACCACGAACCTGACGTCGTCTTCCATCAGCCACCACCATTGGTTAACCTACCTGTCTACCATGCCAGCGATCTGTACGCACCACACCCAGTTTACGAGCAGGCTGGCTCCCATCTTGGTTTTGATCATAATGTCGAGGGGGTACCCCCGCATTTTAGTTATGGACCGTATGGAGTTTCACATGCATTTGGAAAATCTAAAATTGAAGGCAGTGATGATGAGATGGAAAAGGATTCTGAGAATGACAAGGACCAAAAGGATTCTGAGACCCAGGACGAGAATGAAAACACCGAAGAGGACTCTGGGATTGAAAATGGTAAGAACCATGTATTATTTGTCTTATTATTAGGAATATAAACAATAACAAGCTATATATACATATTTTACAGGTAAGACAATGAAGTGCAAGTATTCATATATTACTTTTATGAATACATAATAATACATTATTATTACGAAATAAATATTCGAACATTAATAATATAATAATATATGAACAAAAACAAAAAATTTTCATTTTTGTTTCTGAAAGTAGAACAAGATCTCCTTACATTGTATTTTCTTATTGTTTTGTAGCCAAAGAGAAGACTGCAGAAGATACTGAGATGAAGGACCATTCTGAAAAATCTACCATAATCCGAGAATCTGGCCAGAAAAGCCACCATTCAAGTGACCATGCAAGTAAGCATACCAAAAAGAAATCTCAAACTGCCAAAGCTCACAAGAAGTACAATCTCATAATGCATAGACCACCCATAATCTACCATCCTTCACCCACAATTTACCATCGTCCAGATGTCGTAGTTCACCATTCCGATGTTGTAATTCATCGGCCAAGCGTCGTAATACAACCGCCATCCGTCGTCTTTCATAAACCTGCTGTAGTATACCATCAGCCACCTGTGGTGTTTCATCAGCCTGAGCCTTCGATACACCAACCGCTGTATCATTCCCATGATGCATATGAAGCTCACCCAGAGTATACTCATATAGGAAGCCATGTTGAACATGGAGGTAAAGAACATTAGTCATTTTAAATGGAAATATTTGGCATCATTTTCTTGTTACCATAAGTGTTAAGAGGCAATTTTTCTCAATGTCACGTATTTGCAATGAAAAGTGTTCAAAACCTAAAATTTTTTGGCGTTCCTCTCAAAATTACTTTGTTTTAGCTTTATTCTATTGTTTATAGAGTTAGCTACCTTTTTAAATGCATCTGCCGGTTGAGAAACATAAAATAATAGTTGAAAATTGTCAATTAAAATACAAATATCAATGATGCTTTAAAACTGACGCCATATTTACAGCCATATAAGCAAAACTTACTGAACTTCAGACATAATTTTCTCTTTGGCGTATCATCTAAAATCTCTTCATTTTGGCATTATTTTACAGATAAAGCACTAAACATACTTTTTAAGTTTGTTTGCCGATTGAGAAACGTATCGAAAAATAAAAATGTTGAATTTAGTCATAACCTCAAGTGGTATATTATACGCATTAGTTTTGAGCGCGTGTTACGTAACATACAAAAAAATCTTCTCTTAATAAGGTTGATCACCATATGTATCATAAAACACTTCAATAGAATTCATGTATAATAGAAATCATGGCATGACCAAAAGTTTGTAGATTGTCATTCTATTTCGTTTTACTTTCAAAAAATAAATGCGATTTTTGCTCTTGTTGTAGGTGAATACCTCGCGGACCCTCACTATGGCTATGATACACAACTCGGTTTCCATGGAGATTTCCACAATGGTTTCCATGGAGATTTCCATGATCACGTAGAGCCTGGGTTTGGCGGCTTCCATGGTTACGGAGATGCACACGCATTCCCAGGTTTTGGAAAATCAAAAATAGAAGAAGCGGAAGAAAAACACGCGGACACGAAAAAGGGGGAGCACGCAAAAGAAGACACGGAGAAAACAGGACACGATAAACCTGAACATGGGAAACAACATAAGAAGGAACACCACGAGGACGGAAAACACGAAAAGGAAAGCCACGAACACGCTAAACGCGATACGCAATCTACAAACACGAAACGTGTTCAACTTCCTCACGCACAAAAAGAGAAAACGGAAACAGGCACGAAGAAGAACGCGATTGTTGTGAGACGTCCTCCAATAATCTACCATCCTCCACCCGAGGTTTACCATCGGCCTGATATCGTGGTGCATCGGGCTCCAATCGTGATTCAACGTGCCCCTCTCGTGTATCATCAAAGTCCTGTCATTGTACACAGGCCCGCAGTTGTCTATCATCAGCCAGCGGTTGTCTTCCATCAGCCTGCGCCGACGGTGCATCAACCTGTGTTCCATTCTGTCGATACATTCAGTGTCCATCCCCACCTATCATTCTCACAAGCTGCAAGTAGTGTACACCAGGTCGGGCAATATCTAGGTATCCCCCAAGAAGTCATGCATCGCTCCACTGTCCCCACCTCTTCCCCCCACCCATCAAATGCTGAACACACCGACTCTGACCCTAGTGTCCCCACCGATTCTCATCCCAAACAACGAAGGGCAACACTAGAGCAAGTCATCACACCTATAACCCCACTCAATTTCATCCATCCCCGTCACCCAAGGTTTGAAACACCCCGTTCAACTATACCTTACCCCGCTCTACACCCTCATTCTCTCTCCTATGCCTCATTTCCTTGGGGTTACTCCCCAAGAACGAAGAGATTTGTAGAGGGACACCCATATGTTCACCCTGACCCATCCACAATGGTCCCTCATGAGCTATTCCCCCTCCCCTACTCCCCCTTCTATCACCACATGCCCCTACCACGGCCTCATGTAAATATCAACATCGAAACCGTTAAATCCAATGTTCCAAAAGGCGAAAAACGTGAACGAAGACAATCCATATTAGATCCATCACAAGTCGCCGAACCTTCCCCGATACAACCGGAAGTAGACGCAATGCATTCTGGACAGATGATGTCATATCCGGGTATGACGTATCCTTTACCAAGACCCCATGTGAACGTGAACATCGAGACTGTTAAGTCAGCGGTACCTCGCAGCAGAAGACAAGTCCTGGCCGGGTTGCCTACTCAGGGAAATGAAGCGAATTTCGCGCCTCAAACATATTCTCAGGCTGTCGTCCCTGTGGCTCCCGCACAGTTACCTGGTCCCCCCGTAGAACCATTGGGTGTATACAGAGATCTGCTTGGTGCGTTATACCCCAGGGGGGTGCGGAGGCGTCCTAAAGTGAACATTGTCGTCCAAACTGCAAAATCAAACATCCCTACTCCACAAAACGTGAAGAAATCAGTCCTTCCCAGTTCCCTAAACAAAAACAATGTTGATGCATTCAACACCATGCCGGAAGTGACGACAATTGAACCGCCGTTGCTAAGAGACGGTGTACGCGTCAACATGGTTGACTTGGGTGATCCTACAGCCGGGTCCAGTCCATCTCCTAATTTCGCGCCAAAATTACAACCATCGTACGGCAACACGAACATGCAGAACTATGGAGCGAATGTTTTGGGGCTTGGAGCACAAGGAAATTTCGGTATGGACAAGTGGAAAAAGTCGACGATTTCCGAGCCCAGTACATCGTGGCGTGACGTAAATGCCGAGAAAAAGTCGTCTGTTCCCAGCGTTCACCGACAGACAGGCGGGAAGAAACGTTTCATGATTGGTGGATCCCAGTCTCCTGAGCAGTTTCCCGAGTATCAGTCAGGACTTGAACCCCAGGGTTCAATACCCATGGCCCAACCCGCATTTGCAGGCTATGCTAATCCTTCAAGCTACGCTACTGAACCCCAGGGTTCACTACCTTTGGCTCAGCCCGCATCTGCAGGCTATGGTAATCCCTCAAGCTACGCTGCTGAACCACAGAGTTTACTAGCTCAGCCCGCCTCTGCAGGCTACACTACTGAGCCTCAAGGCTTTGGACCTCAGGTCAGTGGTGCTGCAGAACAAGAACAGTATGTGCCTGCAAACGTTGGAAATCAAGTGAGTGGCATTCCCCAACCAGGACGACTGCATGTAAATGTAAATATTGAAACCTATAAGAAACAAACAGTAGCCTCTGGTGGTCTACCCGGTAAACGACAACTGATCGGCACCCTCCCATTGACCTCTTTGTTCCGACCAAACCCAAACACAGCAAGAGCTTCATTGAAGAGTATGGTGCCTGATAGAAAAGCTCAGCCTGCAAAAAATGCTCAGCCTGTCACAAAACGTCAGCAGATTATGCCCCGAGTACCTTTGGCTCAAGCCATACCACGACTCAGAAATCGCGTATCATCCACGCGTAGGTCGCCCGCGATGTCCACGCGAGGGTATACCGCATTCCCGGCACGAGATACGCAACCTCAAACCCGGGCGTTTTCATATCAAGGTCTTCAACCCGCATCACACCCGCAGGTTTTGACCCCACCTGCCTCAGCGTCTTACTTTACTCCAGCCCCCTCCCCATATCTTCACCCCACACTCTACCCTTGGGGAGGCCGGAGACATGTTAACATCAACATTCAAACCGCCAAATCAAAAATCGCCACCCCCTCCAAATCAAAGAAGATCATCACCCCTCGGTTCAAGAGAGAATTCCCCGTCCTCTACAACATCATCAAGGCCAAGGCTAAATCAGATACAGCAAAAAGAGACGGCAAGACACGACGAGACAAACGACAGATGCCGTTCTTTCCCGGAGGAAACTTTCTACAAAATTTGATTCCCGACCCGAACTTGCTCGTAAAACGAGCTTTTTACGGGAATCTCCCGAGGTGAATTCTATTTTTTTCCTAAAATTAATTATTTTCTAACAGTAGTTTATTTACATGCTGCAATGTGGTGTCTGATGGCTTTTATCAGGCTGTAAAATTGTCTGACCATAGACAGAGATGCGTAATAAAATCACTGATTCAGTAATCTGAAACTTAAACTACCTAAATCTGTCACAAGATGAAGAGTAGTTTCATTAAACAATGACAGTCATTTAAGTCCGTATCAAACAATTTTGCTCGAACTCTGTCTATTGCCAGACTGCTTTACTTGTGAGCGTCATATAGTATTTATTTAGTTTAAATATTCCTAACTTAATAAAAGTTTTTGCTAAGTAGATTTGTATACATTTTAAGGTATCCAATCAACCCAGCCGTGCTTGTCCCGAGAGCTTCACGACCACGAGCCGAGAAGCAGCCGATGGGAACAATTGAAGTGGGCAATGCCGAGTCACCGTTGTCCAATGCCGCCGGCTTACTGAAGAATGAGTTTTCTCAAAGTTTTGCAGATATCGCCAAAATACAACGTCAGGAAGTGAATGCTATCAAAGGAATGAGTATGGGTAATCAGGCGCCATCACCCTCCGTCGTAAATATGCAAGGGCAAGCCTCCCCCGGTGCTGAAGTTGTTTCAGTTCCTAGACAAGGGTCTGCACCTCAATTGATGTCTGCGCCCGCTGCCGCAGCTTCAGCGGTACCAGTACAAGAGCAGGCGCAGCAACCTGAGGTAGTGCCAGTTTCCGCTCAACAAACAATGCCGTCATTTGCAGGTGTTCCTCAATCCCTACCTGCCGCTGGTCAACCATTGCCGGCTCAATTTGCTTCCCAGGCCCCTATGGAGATGGCTCCTGGTTTTGTCCGAGGTAAACCTGAGCCTGTCATGCAACGTCAAGCGGTTCAAGCACCTGAGCCTGTAATTCAAGCAGCTGGACCAGCGGTTCAAGCACCTGAACCTGCAATACAAGCACCTGAACCAGCGGTATCTAGAAACAGCCCGTTCACTGTAATAACTCCACAACAACTCCCCCCGGGTTTTCAACCCCAGTTCCCTATACCCGGTTTACAGTTTCCGTTTCTTCCACCGGCCGAGGTACCCCCAATGTTTGTGCCACCGGTAGAAATGCCTCGCGCACTTCCATACCCACGACCGTTCTTAAATCCCATCCCTCAGCCGGAGCCTGATGATTCTGATAGACCTTCAGTTAATATTCAAGTTCAGACGTCGAAATCGAAAATACCGAAACTGCAGAGTAAAATGAAGAAGGATAAAAAAGATAAGAATAAAACGACGCATTAGTTTTTGAAGTAGGTAAGGGCCATCTGCTGGGTGTAGACACTGTTTGATTTCATGAAACGTAAAAGCTATAAAAGCTATCGCAATCAGGGCGTGGCGACTGGGGGGTCTTGGGGGGATGCGACGCCCCCCCCCCCAATAATTCTGAACTTTGAAAAGTTGGTCAAAATTTTTGAAAAGTTGGTCAAAATTTTTGAAAAGTTGGTCAAAGGAATTATTTAAATATTAAACGAAATCTTATATTATTTACAAAAATTTTAGAAAATCCAAAAAATGTTCAGAATTTTAGAAAAAGTTCTTTGATAAACGGAGAAAATTTGTGATATTCGAAAGAATTTTAATGTCGCGAAAAATGCGATAGGTCCGGAAACATTTTTTTACCCCTAAAATGGTACACTGACACGAAAACGTTGGTCATTTTCATTAAAAAAGTTGGTCATTATGGTTTGACGCCCCCCCCTCCCCCCTCAATCTGGAATCGTTCGCCACGCCCCTGATCGCAATGAAGTAAAGATTATTGCATTCAGTAAGGACTAACTTAGATTTTGATATATAGCGCTTGAATTTACATGGAATATTGAGCGAGATACAACCAAAATAAAAATATTTATTATTTAACAAGTATAACTACATCGGTAATTATAAGCTTGTTTACGCTAATTTTCGGCATTTTCAAAAACAGTAGTTCAACGTTCAAACATCAATAGCGCAGTCAATATTGCATGTAAATTTAAGTGCTGTATACCAAAATCTAAGTTAGTCCTTTCTGAATGCAAGGATCTTCATTGCGATAGCTTTTATAGCTTTTACGTCACATGAAATCAAACAGGTTTCAATTTTTTGGGGGATACCCGGTACAAAAGTGAACGAAGGTACTACGTTAGTGGTACCTGTCGAACCTGAAATCCATTTAAGTAATTTATTTCTTTTTATTTCAGATGATAAATATCTCAACTACAGCAAAGATCTGTTCTATCAAAAGATACGTTGAGAAATATACGAAGAAAGAGTATAGAAATATGATATTTTTCTACGAAAAAATGTTTTAAATCTTCAAAAGAATGTGGATGGATTAATTACTAACTATCTGCGCTGGAGTTGTATAGGTTTTCAATACTACTTTCATGTAAATATATGTAATTACATGCATAATATAACCTTGTCCAAGTAGTAGTACGGTAACTCTTCAGAACACATCAGATCCTTTGCATTAGAATACGGATTTCAATTAGAAAAGATTTTTATTCTAAAATATTCTAATTGTCGCTACGAAATACTGCAAGAGATCTGGTGTCACAATCGAGGTTGCAAAACATATAGCTACTGCAATTCCTATGGAGATATAGAAATATTCAATTTTTATGGATAAATAGATGCAAAATATTGACTTTGTGTGACGTGTTGTGTTTTGGTCATGTAATGGTTCTTCTTTACATACACACGGAAAATCTCGCATCTTGTAGCAAGACTTGGAAACAAGCCGTCAACAAGTTGTGTTCGCACTGCTTGCCCCAAGTTGTCAACAAGTTTGGAACAAGCTGTTAACAGCTGTAACAACCTTGTTTATATTATCAGACTTGTTAGAACAACCTTGTAGCAAGTCTGATAATGCCATCAAGCTTGTTACAAGTTGTTAACTGTAGTAACCTTGTTGATATTATCAGACTTGTTAGAACAACCTTGTAACAAGTCTGATAATGCCATCAAGCTTGTTACAAGCTGTTAACAGCTGTAGTAACCTTGTTGATATTATCAGACTTGTTAGAACAACCTTGTAGCAAGTCTGATAATGCTATCAAGCTTGTTACAAGCTGTTAACAGCTGTAGTAACCTTGTTGATATTATCAGACTTGTTAGAACAACCTTGTAGCAAGTCTGATAATGCTATCAAGCTTGTTACAAGTTGTTAACAGCTTGTTGCAAACTTGTTACAACAACTGGGAACAAGCAGTGCGAACACACAAGTTGTCGACAGATTGTGAACAGATTTGTAACAACTTGTTTGCAGACCTGTTACAACTTGTGCGTTTTTACATGCGTATGGGACTGACTGGATCTGTTTTCTAACTTTCGCTGAAGACTGAAGAATTAAAAAATAATCTGCTCAAAATTTAAGATTATTGGAGGGAGTGACATATTCTCTCTCCAAGTCGAGAACTGCAAACTTTATATGCAGTCTACGATTGGTTGAGGATCATATAGACTCAAAGTGGTTTATCGTGTTACTTAATTCATTACTACAGTTGTATGGTTGACTAGTTTTGTCATAGATTAATAATGAATACGAGCTGTTCAGGTACTACCAATGAAAGATGATATTTTTTATACTTTAATGAAATGAAAGTATCAAAAAATTGTGAAGTTTCTTAGTTTGGAACTAAAGCTTTTCCGTTCTACAGAGTGTCTGTCAATAGCACTGCTTGCACTCTACACCGATGGTGTCTCGAAAAATACAACAGCTATGTCCCAGATTTTTACACAGATAATAGACAACTTGCATGTTAGACTAATTCTTGATTTAGGCAAGAAAAAGTAAATTCCCGTAAAGAACTTATTAAAATTAGTAAAATTGCAAAATTTGGTTGCGAAATGTTGTAAAATACAGAAAATATAGCCTTGCGAAGTTTGCATATTTTCAGTATATTTGTATTACGTGCGGAAATTGTTACCATTTTTGAGCCGAAAATGGTAACAATTTCCGCACGTAATATACAAACATACTGAAAATATGCAAACTTCGCAAGGCTATATTTTCCGTATTTTACAACATTTCGCAACCAAATTTTGCAATTTTACTAATTTCATTATGTTCTTTTTAACTGTTGTGTTTTATTCCTTTCTCTTTACTTAGATTAAAATTTAGTCTAACCTACAAGTTGTCCATTATTAGTAGGCCTCGAAAATTTAATCTGAGAATTCTGGTACTAAGATTAATATTCAAATTATACTGGTAGAACAACCAATGTTATGACTGTTTTTAAATAAAATCTGGTTCTCGCAATGGACCATTAAAATCTGCATCAGATGTGTAAAGTTTCAATAGGTTTGATGATTCCATACTTAAATACCTAAATTTTCGATGCCCACAAATTAGCTGTGTAAAAATCTTAATTATTTAGCATTATTAATTTTGAATTTTCCCCTTGATTCTTAACCTGCATTTTTTACGTTTTCCAATTTTCTGGGCGATAGGCCATGGCTGATGGGGGCCCCTAACTGTCGGGAGCCCTTAGTTTTTTAACTAACTCTAACCAATGAACGTTATTCTCATGTGTAAATAGTCATAATCTTTGATACTTTTTATGCCTGTAAATATCAAAATAGTGAGAGGGCCGTATGTTAGATAACTTTTATGGTTAATACGTTTTCCCTCGTGAAATAAAGTTTCTATTCTATTCTATTCTATTCTATTCTATTCTATTACGCCACTGATTGCATTTGAACGTTTTACTGTTTATAAACCTCTCTTTAATCAATACTTTGACATTTTATTATGTTTAGATGCGAAGTCTTACGACTAAACCTTATACACGGTATATACGGTTGAGAGCTGATGAGATTCTACATTGAAGGTAAGTTGTTTAAATTTAGCTGATACTGTGACAGTATCTGTATTATTTATTATACATTGATCGGTGTCCGATTCTTGGACAAAGTTGATTTCCTCGTGTAGTAACATTACAGCGACTTCAGCCATAGAGAACCTATATTTATACTGGTCCTCTAGGGGGAATTATCTAACATTTAGTCATTTTAGAACTGAAATAATGATTTTTAATCTTTCCACTTTGTTAAGACGTTAACACACTTCACAATTCAATAGTATATCGATAGATTTCAATTTACCAGATTTAAAAAAAAAAGCAAATTTAATCTTGATCTTAAAATTTAATTTAGAAAAGATAACGTATAGTTAAATTATACTCTGATATTTAATTAAATTTATACTCTGATTACTATCAAATCATTATCTTACATGAGAGCTATTTAATTAGCCTATATACCATTTTACAAAAAATACCATTTTACAATTTTACAAAATAGCAAGTTTAACTTACTGGAGAATTAAAGTTTTCAACTTTTATACAGTTCCTGATTTTAACAAAATACTTAAAACTATAAAATTAGAAATACTTGCGAATTTCCATTCCATCACGTGTGAAATTTCTCAATTGTCACAGGAATACACTCTAAAAAGAAAACACAATTACTTAGATTATAAACTGATAGTTTGAACAACGATTTAGTAACGGGACTCGGTCCTGCGTAACGAGTTGCTCCAGCGCATCGAACCTTACGCTACTACCTGCTCGAATTAACTGCGTTTATATAAATTGACCAACCAGCATTGAGATTGCGAGCGGTATTGTTTGAATTGAACCAATGAAATCGATTCGTGTCGTCGCGCCAAAATCCGTTGGCGTGAATATAAATAAATACATTGAAAAATGCCTGCAAAATGATGTCACTGGCTTTGTTTTTTTATTCGCTTTGGGTAATAAAATTAAAAAGTTACTGTTAAACGCATTTCAAAACGATATATTTTATTACTAAGACAAAGATAAGATTTTGTTAAAGATTGTCAACTGTGGGAAACAGATTGAGTTTGAGCTATGGCGAAGCGCCATTTGACACAGTCGTTTTGTGTTGTATTATTCTTACTTGTATCAAATGGTTTTGGCGAGAAGACGACAACAGAAGCCACAGATGAAACAACGAAATCACAAGAAGTGAATAAAGATGATTCGTCACAAGATAAAACATCGAAACATCAACTTATTCCTGGCTTTGGCGGAGGACATTTTGGCGGGGGTCATTTTGATGGCGGGCATTTTGACGGGGGTCATTTTGGCCATCACGAACATTATTGGGGGGCCGGCGGGGACCATACCGCCGAAATTGGCCCACATACTCCACCTATAAATATCGGCCCTCACGCGCCGCCCGTCCATATTGGTCCGCACGTACCAGCGGTTCATCTCGGACCCAGAGTTCCGACCATTCATGTGGGGACTCACGCCCCATTGTTACATGTCCGACCCCACACACCGTTTGTTCACATGGCGCCCCCAGTACCGATGGTGAACGCGTTTTCTCCCGGTCACCCCGTGCACGTCATGTCCCCATCTACCGTGTATCATCAACCACCAATTGTCTATCATCATCCCCATGTTGTCCCTCATCACCACGACATTGACGCGCACGGCGCCTATCCTGTGGCCATGCCCTATGGTGGTGGTGGTTTTGGGGGCTTTGGCGGAGGCTTTGGTGGGGGCTTTGGAGGTGGCTTTGGAGGTGGCTTTGGGGGAGGGTTCCCAGGCTACGCTGCCGCCGGGGCTGGCTTCGGTGGACCCGGTTTTGGAGCAGGATTTGGACGCTCTATAATACCCATGATTCCCTTCACCTCTCCATTTACCGATGATGATGAGGATGACAATGATGATGACGGAAACGACAAAGACGTCGAAACTGACGACAAAAATGACGATGACGACAGCAGTGAAGAAGATGACGAGAAAAATGTCGAAAAGAAAAATACTGAATCCAAGAAGGAAAAACGTAGCGCGAAACATGAGCTTCATAAACGACAATTTGGAGGCTGGCACCCTTACTCACATATGGTAAATGTGGGTCCCCACACCCCTCCTATTCATGTCGGACCACATTACCCCCCAGTTCATATCGGACCACATGTTCCCGCTGTCCATATCGGACCTCACGTGCCAGTCATCAACGTACCATCCCATGTTCCTGCCATTCATGTACGACCACGGGTTCCAGCAGTACACCTCGGACCTCCGGTACCGATCGTGAACGCCGGTAATCATTTCCCGGCCGTACATATCACTTCTCCACCTACGATATACCACAGACCTCCCATCGTAGTCCATCAGCCTCATATTGTACATGGCCCAGTTCCAGTACCTGGAGGTAAGGTGGAATTCATTATGCAGGCGTAATTACCTTCTGACCAATAGTCTGATTTGTACCAGAGATGATGACGAAATTAGACTCGTCCAGAAGTGTCACCATCTCTGGACGAATTCGTTTGGACGAATTCGTTTATGTATAAATGGAGACCGCGCTATTCTAGCTGTTCGGATACTTCGTCTAGTTTTTCTGGTATAAATCAGTGATCGGTTGTCCGAAGCACGATAACCCTGGGTTAAAATTTTGCTGGCTGTTTTCATTTCTGTGCTTCTGCATGTCATTTCAAAACTTTAGAAAATAACACGTCCATTGATTCAGACGAGATTTCTGGAAAAATATTTCCAATTTTCTAAACAATCTTTTGGAAAGTTTGATTGGACATTTTTTGTTAACCCAGGAACTAACCTAATTGTATTTATTGAATTATATTTCTTGCATCGTTTTATAACAAAACGTGGACTAATCTTTGATATTTTTCATTTCTAATGCCAGGAGGTATGGGTGCGCCACCACCAGAAGCAGGACTGCTGCATCCTGAGGTTGGTCCAGCATTTGGTGGTCCAGCAGTTGGTGGTCCAGCATTTGGTGGTCCAGCATTCGCAGGACCTGTTGGTCCATCCCCCGTAGTAGCTGGTCCCGGACCCGTAGGACCTGCACCGTTTGCTGTTCCTGGTCCGTTACCTGGTCCCGGCCTTGGTCCATTATCTGGCCCTGGTCTTGGTCCATTATCTGGTCCTGGCCTTGGTGCCTTACCTGGTCCTGGCCTTGGTGCCTTACCTGGTCCCGGTCCGTTAGCTGGTCCAGGTCCATTACCTGGTCCATTAGTTGGGCCAGGTCCACTAGCTGGTCCTGGTCCGTTAGCTGGTCCCGGTCCATTAGCAGGTCCATTGCCTGGCCCGTTCCCCATGGGCGCTCCTATGGCGAAGAGATCAAACATACAAACACCGTCAACTGGTAAGTAAGTGTGATGAATGTATTAAGCCATAAACATCTACCATAGTACGAATGATTCGAGTATGACCACAACACAACGAGCAAGCAGTCTTTTAATAGTTAACTCTTTTAGTTTGCAAAAATAATCCCTGAAGTGGAGACATTTATTCGTAATGCTTTACACGAATTTCAACATTTACATGCAAGTATAAAAATTGGGCAAACTCTGTTGTGACTATATCGAAAACACGAATAACGATTATAAACAATTCAATACTTTGTTACGCATATTTTAATTCTTGATTTGAAGTTCGCTTATCTTACTTGTAAATAACGTGTCGTGTTTGTGTTCAAATGAGGCCAAACAGCTGCTGTGTATATCTTTATTAAAGGTATTAAGTAAAAAAGTTTAAGAGTAAGACATATATGTCTTAAACTTTTTTAACTAGATATCTTTTAATAAAGATATACACTGTTGGTAGCTGTTGGCCTCATTTGAACACAAACGCGACACGTTATTACAACGCTACTGAAGGACAACCTCATACTTTTTACATGTAAATGTTGGCCTAGATGTAATATTTTAAATCCGAGTATGAGGACTGGACTAGATTTCAAGTCCGCGTAATAGACCTTTCCCCTTTTAAGTGAAATTTTGGTCTAGACAAGTCTGGACAAAAATTTCACAGCTTGAAAGAGCATCACAAAATTAGTAATATTCCGACGTTTCGTTGCGAAATATTGTACAATGCGGATAATATAGCCCTGCGAAGTTTGCCGTTTTTCAGTCATTTTAGATTACAAACGGGAAATTGATAATCCGAGATGATCAAACTGATTATCAATTTCCCATTTGTAATACAAAATGACTAAAAAACGGCAAACTTCGCAAGGCTATATTATCCGCATTTTACAACATTTCGCAACGAAACTTTGGAATATTACTAATTTTGTGATGCTCTTTCAAGCTGTGATGAAATTTTTTTGTCCAGGCTAGTCTAGATCAAAATTTCACTTAAAAGGGGAAAGGTCTATTTGATCAAGTCCGAGGCGAAGTCGAGGACTGGATCAAAATACTACTTAAAGTGAGGTGAATTAATTTTGATCCAGTCCAAGAACTGAATCAATATACTTCTCCAGGTATTCAGTATTATAATGTGAGCAAAATAAAGCAATATGGTTGGCTAATTCACTCATGAATCATTAATGATTTGAGATTAACTGTTCTTCTGTTTTTAGATAAACGATTTTCACTTCGTACGCTCCTAAACTCAGTACGAAGTCGTCGCCAGGCCGCAGCCAACGGTGATAGCGTCATTTTTGTCCATCCTCATGGCGGCCACAATGGTAAACCTTCGCCCTCAGCCCCGGGTATAGGCGCTGCTGGAGGTCGTTCCAGTTCTCCACTCGATGGCACAGCCAACCCGGAGCTGGAAAACCTCAAGGGTGAGCCAGGCACGTCCGCGTTTGGAGACTTGGGAGCTGGAATGGGAGGCCCTGGGTTAGGAGGTGCTGGAGAACGGAGTTTGTCCCCCCTTGGTATGGCACCCCCCGGATTAGGAGGTGGACCAGGTATGTATTTATACTGTTTATACTTGAGCACGGAGGGTGGTTCAGTAAACATCTCGTGGTCAACTTGAAATGTCCCCTGTGACAATACCAGAGGTGCAACTTAACACTTTCCCGCTTGCCCGGGGCAAGTGAATATCATGACAGGCAAGTAAACGTTTTAAGGTGGCTCGATATAGTTATCGCAAGAACTCTGCTCAAGAATCGCGAACTCAAAACCGGGTGACCATTTTTACGCGCAGGTCGCGGAAACTGATTAACAAAATGAAAGAACTTCCAAAACGACCTGACGTGAGCAGTTGCTCGCGCCATATCACCCCATTGCGCGTGTTCTATAGCGTTTTATGTCAATGGACCATTTGCATTATAGACTAAATTTTGATCTGGACAAATATTTCATCACAGCTTGAAAGAGCATCACAAAATTAGTAATATTCCAAAGTTTCGTTGCGAAATGTTGTAAAATGCGGATAATATAGCCATGCGAAGTT